>JAQFYH010000021.1:0-22810 GCA_034694405.1 Scolopendrellopsis subnuda
AGTCAATATTCTTGCGACACTTTCTGTTGGCCCGAAAGTCGAGAGAGGAAAGAGCGAGGGAAAAATGTTCTTGCGCATAATTTATACCGTAGAATTTAAAAGAATCGCTCGCATTTTTAGAGTAATTTCATAATTGCAAAACACGCGGCTACTATTACCAAGAATAGGATAATATACAAAGAATACGATTCAGGAAATAATCTTTTTGTATGGAAAAATGTTTTCTGTATATTATACCGCTAGAGGGACGCGAGCTCCTGATTGGCTGTACACTCTTTTTCCTTTCTTTCAACTCACTCGTGTGATTGTGCGCCATCTAGCGTCATTCTGACAAATTATTTTTCCGTACGAACAGAAAACATATTGCACTCAATTTGAGTGCCGTATTCTTTGTATATTATCCTATTCTTGCTATTACCCACTTCACTGGATAGCAATCGCATTTTGTGAACCAGAATGTCACTCTCATGAGCTCCAGCATGATTTGGTTATTACGTCACAGAATGACGGAAAACGGTCGAATTGCTATCTTCAAAACATGATCCGTCTTTCGAATCTTCGAAGATGAAAACCCGCTAAAAGCGATACAATCGATTTTATCGATGATCGGATTGATCGATTTATTTGCTAGAGAGAAGACAGTGTGTAAAAACTAATATCGCGTAATCCAGAGAAATCTTTTTCCCCAGATGTAAGTTTGGCTTGTCTAAAATTTCGCTTTTCTTTTCAGAATCCGAATCGAACCTTGAACCACGGGTCTCGCTTCTGCCCCTACTTCAGGACGAACGGAAGCGACATTCTTCTTCCCAACGAGGCCGAGGTTGAAATCAAGGTGAAAGTTGGCAACTTGCCTCAGCCGCAGAACGGACAAGCCGGCTTCCAATGTATCATCGAGATTGAAGGTGCCAAAGCAGTGGTGGCCGCCAAAGTCGACAAAGGAGAAGGGATCGCCTGTGATAGGAGAACGGTATTTAAAACTAAATCCGGTGATATTAAACTTGGCCCTAGATACTTTTACAGCTGCTCCGATAGCGCAAGGAGTAGTCATAAATCTTCAACGCAGACGTCAGATTACAATTAACTGTAATTAACTGGATTATAATAGTGGGTGACCCAAAAGTCCAACTTTTAATTAAAGAGAAAATACGATTGGGATTTAAAGTAAAGTTTTAGTTGGTTTTCGTACTAATAAAAAATAATGTATTTGCTTTTATTTAGTCGATTTCTGTTATAAGTTATTAAAAGAAAGAAAAAAAAGGAACCATACTTGCTTGTCGATATATACAAAATACGTCATTCCATCCAACGTGGAATTTTCGTGATTCGGAACGTCAAGATTTAGAGTTTTGAAACTCTTACTGAATTTTCTTATTTGTATCGAATTAATGGGTGTGTTTTCTTCTCTTGTTTTCCAGTACACCTACCAAGCCAATGTGGGTGAGATGCATGCCAACCTCACCGTGGTCTGGAACGGAAATCACTTCATCGATTCGACGCAAGGTACGTTGATTAAATTTAAGCGGTTGAAAAATATCGAGTTCCTTTAAAAAATTGAATTAGCTATTAATGTTACACGCAAAAGACTCCAAAATTAACTCGAGGATTTTTGTAAATAATTTACTATTTACATATGATGGCAGTCACTGCCATCCAAAATAACTGCATTTAGTAATAGAGTTTCCATCTACTTAGTCTTGCCTCTTCACCATTTTGAATATCAAACGCCTCTGCCTCGTTGCGAGCTGTGCTTTCCACTCCACCATAATTTATTTACACAAACTATAAAATAATATTAAATTGGCACTTTTAATCAAT
Source organism: Scolopendrellopsis subnuda (assembly GCA_034694405.1). NCBI lineage: Eukaryota > Metazoa > Arthropoda > Symphyla > Scolopendrellidae > Scolopendrellopsis > Scolopendrellopsis subnuda. Next base: position 1,816 of record JAQFYH010000021.1, read on the forward strand.
TTCAATTTCTCCGAAGGGATCCCTCGATGAACGGGCAACTTAATATTTCACGATGGCTGACCATTTCAATAAACAATGATCGTTATTAATCGTCCTTAAATTACGACAAGATGCGGCCCCATAACGAGTAAATATTTACTCCCCAGGACTTTCTCATTTTCTCCCTCCCTTCTTCAGCTTCGTAAGTGGCGGATTGCGATGAGAAAGGGGCGGTACCTCCCTCTTCCTGACTGTAAGAAAACGTAATTCACCTATCGTACAAAATACAATGCTTTACTTCAAACAATTTCTCGATACATATGCTTATTTTCACAAATACAGCCTTACCCGGGATTCGAACCCAGTCCCTGTGTGTCCGCGTGCTGTGAGTCGGACATCAACAGGGGATAGGAAACGTATACAGTATACACTTCATTTTCTAAATAAAACTTCGCCCCCTGCTCTTGGATAGGGCTTAATCCTCCCCCCTTCCTCGATCCGCCACTGCTCCGACGAGCTATCTACCAATAACGGGTACGATGATCATTAATAAAAATCGGTCATCTTTCCCCAACCGGCCAAAGCTATCGAAAAGAAAACATCAATTATGAATGGCTATAAAATTAATAACGCGGGATGAGACCATCTTGGACGGTATATACCGCAGTAAATGGCCCGGAATTCTCTCTCTCTCTCTCTCTCATCTTCGTACAGCGATATATAGACTCGAGGTTTTTCTCTACATATATCACATAACACCCCAAAAAATATTGGATAGAGGAGAAAAAAAGAAGGGGGGAAACAAAATGAATGGGAAAAACTCCAGCTGCTTTACTGAAATTGTAATTACAATCCGCACAGCAAAACGAAATAAACATGGGTACGGATGAAAAAAATAGCGAGAGTGGGCTTTTCCTTGATAACCCTTTGAAAACCTAATAATGGGTAAAATAAACTCGGTTATTTGGGCAAAATGGAGTTGTCAAACGAAAAAAAATAGGTTAAACAAAACAGAATAATTTAATTTACGTAAAGCACGACAAACATTAATCAGTTGCAAATAAATAATGAAATAAGTTAAGTGTGAATTTTCAGTAACGATACTGTTTTTTGGTCAACTTCGCACTTCTGATCGTGAAATTAGCAATTTAAACTCACGACAGGTTTTTGTTCACATTTTTTCCGCACTTTGTGTCTCACTTTTACTGAAAAAGCAGACAAATAAATACTACGGCGTATATACAGCTGTTCTACACAGTATTCTGTACTCTAATGCGACACAAAAGTTCGACAAGGTTCAACAATCTAAGCACTTGTGCTTTACTCTTGCAAAAAATGTCGGCACAAAAGTGCGGCAAAAATGTGAAGAAACGTCTCTCTCGCGACAGGAGGTTCGTATGAAAGTGTGCTTTTTGTTAAAAATGTATAAAACCCGATCGCCTCCAAACAAACGAAACCCGATTGAGTTTTAAACATCCCTCTTACTCTCGGGGATCCCACAATTTTTTTCTGAATCCCGTTTTATTCCTTTTCTTAGTTTTTGTTTTGTTTTTCTTCCAACATGAAAATATAGTTTTTCTCCGATCATTCGAAAAACTCCTGAGACCAGTGATATGGAGCGTTCATAATATTGGGGACTGCGGCAGCGCAGATTGTGTCTTGATTTATGTTCGGACGCTGCCTTGTGTTTATTGTTTTCCCTCAAAAACCCCGGGTTTTGCTGCTGCTGCTGCTGCAGCGCGGGGGCTATATGTACAAGCTCTGGTTATTAATGAGCCGGGACTCATAATTTGATCATCTGCATCGATACTTGCTGCTTCCAATATATTCCCTTTTAAAAATCCCTCCCACCCAATTCATTTTCAATTCATTATCGAGAAAATTACCGTAAAGTTTAATTAACAGAGTTAAAGTGACTCCATTCTTTAAAAAGAAAATTAATTATTATATCCGCATTATATTATAAAATTGGTCGCGCCGTTTAATTTTTCAAAAAAAATAAATTATAAAGGCAAAGTTCATTCTCTCCTTTTTGTAAACAACTTCTGTATTGAACCTACAGCCGACTGTTTTTCTTCCGCCATTTTGTTAATCAAGTCTCGCAAAAGGTGGCACTATCGCTTAATCAATTAATAAATCCTGTTAGCTTCTTTTTCACCCAAGAGATTGGTTCGCAGTCCCCTATTTTTATGCTGATTACGGTTCCAAAAATGGCGGATAAGAGACGTCATTGAAGATGGGGACAGTAGTTCTATTTTGTGACCAATTCTTTACATTTTTTGGTTTGTTTGTAACGGGTTCTTGATTGCTACGGAATAAAACAGTCATCTTTATTGACTTTGTCAACTGTTTTACGGTCTTGTTTTATAGAGCGCGGCCTCCTTTCACCGCGTATTTCATACATGCAGGAAATTCCCAAGTTCCAAAGTTACAAAAACTATGAGCAGAAAAAAAAAGACAACCTCCATCCAATGTGGCTTCTTCCTATAACATAAATCTACCGAAGAGTAAAAAAAAAGTGTTCCTCTCCATGTGTGGTCAAGCAAGATTTTACGCTTTTAAAGTGTTTGTTTTTATCATTCATTAACATTATTATCGTTTTTTAATGCGCATAAATTCAGCTCATTATAACGCTCCCAAAACCTTGAATAAATTTTTTTTAAAACACGTATCGATATGTTTCTGAAAGAAATCGATATTACGGATTTATCGATGATGAGATAGGCAAATGAGACACAACATCCTGTAGAGCCATTTAATGCATCCTGTACTCGCCTCTATCTCTCCTTTTGTCATTCCGAACACAATGCAAGCCGCGCACATGTCTCCACGTATAATTTACCTTTTTTTTTTAAACTTATTTTCTTCTCTCTTCCCAACCGCTTAGCATAAATTTTAGCGCAAACTTTCGAAATCTTTAAGAAATGATTATAAATTACCACCGTAAAAAAAAAAGAACACAAGAATATAAGAAAGGCTATAGTAACGGTACAGATGTTAGCGCCAGCACAGCAGCAGTATACATACCATTCTCTTCTTTTTTTGGTAAATATTCTCGTTGGGGGAAGACTGAATTTTTATGCCTCTATTTTCGTAGCAATTACGTACATAATATGGAAACATTTTTGGCGTGATTGTGATGAGAATGGAGAAGGAAGAAAAAAAAGCGTTTATAGTGCTGCTCTCTGTTTAAAACCAGAAAACATTCACTGTTTTGTGGTTTGTTTGGAATTTAGATGCCGTCTGCGCAAAATTCCCGTATAAAATATTTAAGTAAAACTACCGTCTGCTGCAATGAAAATATGGCATAATTATTTTGTCTTTTTGACTTTAAAAATAATTCCAAATGTGTATACATGGTGTGTTGCATGGTGTATTGCTATACTGAGCAATATAATAATGGCAAGAATCCATTGATTCTTTATAATGGGTATATAAAAACCTCTGAATATGTTATAACCATAGCAATAACGAGGTTAAATCGTTGTAGGGAACGTAATGTTTATTCGAATTTTCAATAATGTCACAATACTTAGGAAATGTCCAGTCTTTTTAAAGGGATGGATAGAGTTGGCTTAATGCTCCTCTTTCAGTCCCATTAACAGAGCAGATTTCAATCGCAATCCTCCTGAGGATCAGATATGATGCCATTTTCTGGGAACGGTTTTTAGAGAGAAGACCTTTACTAGAAATGTTATGTTACCCCATGGCGCAATAAGTGGCTGTTACCCGTATTGGTATTCATTTTCCCATAATCCAGAGTCCTCTGCTGTTGACTAACGATTTATGAATCAGGAAGAGAACAAAGGAAACAAAAATTAACATGTACATGTGCGGTCTTAAAAACTATTGATACAAAAATTATTATGTGTGTGTATAGCTTACGTGCTATCCACTGCAAATCAGCTGTTTAAATACTCCGTATTTACACTTTACGAACAAAAAAGATATAGTTATTACTTTAAAAAACAATAAACGAAACCAGGTCGACAGACATTAGCGATTTGCAAACACAGTGAAACTAATACCTTTACTGCAACACGGTGGGGTGGCAGATATATCGCTACACGAGAAAAATGATGGATGCAGTCTGTGTTTTAAATCTTGAAAAATCGCTCAAACGGCCGAGTTCTAAGAAGGCCTCGCATCGGAAATACTTATCCTGCAGAATGGAAAATAAATGGAACAGTCTATAGAGCAAACAAAGAAAATAAACCATATTTTTGTTCAAAATTAATTACATTTTCTCTCGTGGTCGGTAACACATTTAAAAGAACACAAAACTTGGATAGAAATAACCGACTATTTGTATCGACGAATATAAGATAATGATAATATAATATTTATAGGTAACTAACTCATTTTTCAAAAACGTTTACATATATTTCTAATTTGCAATATAATAATAATATAATAAACTTCGTGTATAATTAAGTTATACAAAATGAATATAAGTATAAAAATATATACCCCTGATATCGCATAGACAGAAGAGCGTCCAAGTCATTCAGTCAATCATCCCATCACAAAATGTGGAAGTTATTGAATTTTTACATGGGTTGTGAAAGCCATGCAGCATCTCTGTTTAAACTTTTAATATTTTTATGGCACTTTTCTTAAAAAATTTGACGTATAAAAATATCTAACCTCCTCCACCCCTTTCAACCTCCGTCGTTCTTTTTTTCGAATTCTCGTCCCTCGCTGCTGACGACGTAATGCAGAAAGACGAAGATTATGCCCGGGAAAAAAGAAAAAGAACGAAAAAAAAAAGGTTTAAGTGTAAAATATACGATAATTGGAAAATGATTCACGGCTGTCACGGGTTTTTTTCTTTTTTTCTTCGGTGTTTTGAGAAAGAAAAAAAAAGTAAATCCATATATACTCTAATAACATTTTTATATTCTCTAAAGGGTGATTCAGTAACATTTTTTTGGATCTTTGACCCAATTTTAAACACCGGGATAAAATATTACTGATATTAAATTCATGACCGATATTTTAAAGATTCTCAAAGTTTCTTTAGTAAGATGTAAAGAGATGGAAAAGTGAGGCAGAGTGTGTTAGTCAAATTATACAACCGCGCCATCTTGTTCGAATGTTCGTAAATGAGTTATAATATACCAGTAGCGAGAGTCAATGAAAGAAGCGGCAAGATGAAAGTTGTGGAAACTTTAAAACCTGGCCAATCTCTGTCATATAGATCTCTAGAAATTTTAAATGATATAAAAAGGAGTAATAGGCTTGTGGCAACTATAAAACCTGGCCAATCTCTGTTTTAGAGATCTCTAAAAACAAGTAGTTGGATATTCTTTTTAAAGATCTCTATGACAGAGTTTGACCAGATTTTTAAAAAAAAGGTGGCATTTTCAGAAGCAACCTGTATGTCAGAAAAATAGAGACGTGAAATGTATCTCGATATATTTCAAGGATTTCGTGAATCTGTTTTACAAGTTATTGCCATTTCAGAAAGTAACTTTTTCTTTTTCATCCAGAAATGGAAATATATATTTAGGTTAAAAAAGGAAGAAAAAACGTATAGGGCGCGATCAATAAATTTCTTTTTGATAAATAGTTATTGGGGGCGAGCTTATAGTGCCTGATGTATTCGCAATTACGTCTGGATTGATTCTGTCAAAATAATAAAATATTGTCTTCCAAGAATCGTTTTGGTCATTTCGCAACCGCTGCTTGAAAATATAAAAACTGAAAGAAAAAAATTTAAAACATATATTTTGTTGAGAAATGAAACGCTAGTGATCTGATATTATTTTAAATTGGATTTTCTTAGACGTAGAGCACAGTAAAAGATAACATTTATACAGTACTTATAATGTTCTAATAAAGATGTTATTTCCATGCTTATTTCTACGTTGTACCGGTACTTTCACTATAGCGTACTGTATTGGCTTTGCGTATTTGTATTTAACTAATTCATAAATTATTTTTGTTGCAGTCACACTTTACAAATGCCAAGTTCTTGGAAAACATCGAGGCAGATCTGACTGCAGTCTGTGCAGGACTCAGGAACCAAAATACAACTGCGGATGGTGCGACAACAAATGCATGTACTTGCCGCAGTGTGACGGACTTCAGTACGAACACGTGTCCTCCTGTCCTCGTCCTAGAATAGACGTGGTAAGTTTTTTTCTTTCTCTTGGTTCTTCGCATTCCAACGGATTTAAATTAGCAACGATTAACACGACTTAAAGTGCGGCATTCAGCTCACGTTCCGAGCACGTGCAAAATGAAGTCATTTCGCTTTATATATACTCGTAGAAGAAAAACTTAAGAAAAGCACGTGCAAAGTCGTTTATTAAATTAGCACGTGCAACTGCATTAGCGCGTACACGCGCCCTGTCGGTTACATTAGCGCGTGCACTAAATAGAACAATATTAATGTTTATACAGTATCAAAGAATGTCTGTTATTAATAGAACAATCGTTCTACTACTGGTACAACATGTATTAATGAAAAAACAGATGGTTTCTTTAAAATTCTTGCTAAGCTGAGCTGTGCAATTTGGTACGCATTGCAACCTTACATTTAATAACTATTTTTCGTTTTTTACACCTTGGTTCTGCGAATATAGACGATTGTTCTCGAGTAAACACGGTAGCGAGGGGTTGTCATATTTTTCATCGCGCTGGGAAAATGATATTGCTGGAAGTGCTCTCATAAAAACAAGAGGGAGTGTGTGTAATCCATTTGGACTTATTTCACATTACACCAGAAGTTACAACTTCTGCGTGAGGCACGAAAACCCATCGAACAAACACCACTAAATCTCAGGTCGCTAATCACATAGACGTCATCGTGACACCTTAGTTATGACTTTTCCGCGTATATTAAACGTTATTTTTATAGGCTAATATAAAAGTCGTGTATTTTTAAAACACAATGGCGTGTATTCATACTGTAAATTCAGTTTTATTTTGGTTTTTAAAAGTTATGAGGTTATTGGCTTTATTCGTGGAAAAAAAATACTATTCCTGATAGATTTAGCCCGGTGGGGGATAATTACGATAAAGTGGCGTGGTTGATGATCCTAATTGATAATATTTAGTTATGGGTGGTTCCCAACTATAATAATATTCAGGTTTGTTATTTATGAAAATGTTGTACATAATCAATTACGTGCGAGGAGTAATGGTTGCATCAGCATAATCGATTTGCTTAAAAAAATTCAGTAAAAAATACGGAATCTACCGCTTGGTGCTTTTGTCAGGCAGATTACTACCTCACTACAACTGACAGTGAGTAGTCATTACTGGTACTGGTACTGGTTTTGCAAGCTGCGAAAATATTGTAGATAGATATTCGGTAATTGCGTTGAAAACCGTTATAATTCCAACAACTACTGTAGCCTACTACACCACAGAATTTGACAATTCTACGAAGTATGTTACTGTAAAAAAAATCCCAACTATATCGGTGCCATTTAAAATTTTTAAGAACGGATCAACAAGAACTATCGACCCCGTCTCAAAGAGAGAGGTCCTTTTCTTCTGAATATTCATTCCGAGAGCGCTCCTTACTTAGTAAAAACGTCGAGTATGGAGTGCTGAATTTTTCAATGACAGAGACAAGAGCAGGTGCTTCGAGTGTCGCATGTCTAGAAAACATGGCATGTACCAGTAGAACACAACACCACACACAAAAGAAAAACCCTCGCACTACAATTTGTCATCTTGCCTCGCTCTCACATGATGACACTTCATATTAATAATTTTTTTGCAAGAAGCTAGAGCTAGCAGATGGCTCTGTTCGATAATATAGGATTCCTGCTAATACAGCATGAGGCCCTACATTATACCTTATAAAATATATAGGTATGAGCATATAGGATGTCCGAGAAGGCTCTTCGCCACGTCTCAATTACCCAGCACGATTTTAGGTGGTTGGTGCTGAACTGACGGTGTTCATAGCTTCATAACTTGAACAGTTTGCAGATGAACATCAGAATTTGAGTTTCTCGAGGCATCAATCCCAAATTCTCTTCAATTGAAACAAAAAATACCAGTACTAGTGGCTTTCCTATATGTGGTTTTCCAAGATACAAAAACCGGAATTGTGAGCTTGGAGCTTAAAATTAGCGAGTTTTAGCAAATGCGACGTAACGCTACCGTAACGTTAACATAACGTATTGTTCTGAGCATGCACACATTGAATTTTGCTGATAGCGCGAAGTTAGTGCAGAAGCTCAGAACTAGCCTTACGTTACGTTTACGTTTGCAGTAGCGCACTAACGTCGCGTTACAGCAAAATCCAATATGAGCAAGCTCAGAACTCATCTTACGATACGTTTACGTTACGGTAGCGTTACGTCGAAACTGATATTTCACTAGTAATCAAGGCTGATTGGTTTTCTGTAGTTAGTAGTCCCCTGTTTTAACCATACTGTGCAGCCCAGCAGTCCACAGAATAGAGAAAACCTCGATGGGATGAGTCTCTCGCAGCAAAAGCAGAGATGATGTAACGGGCACCCTGTAGGTCATATCGGGGCAATTCCCTTATAGAAAGCAAGGGTGTCGCTATTAAAGTGAGAGAGGGGGTTGATATGCCTGTGCAGCATGTTATAAAATGACCATCCCTGATGTGAAATCGTGTAAATAATCAACATTACATATCTTACTCGTTAATAATATATTATCATATGGCGACCGGACAGTCACGCGATCATCGAAATACGGTTGCACTCGGGCGGCTGTCCGCGTATATAGATTGCGAGAGAGACCCCCTCCGTCCGTTTAATTGACGAAACCTATATTCCATGGTGATTGAAAAAAAAATTCAAACAGAGGAAATAATCAACCGGGTTATAAAGGTAATAATAAAGGTGCGACCACACAAAATTATTAAGAGAAAATTTAATGAAAAGGGGGAGTGATATTTTTGCTACCGTCACCCTTCCCCCTTCGTGTGAGGTTTCCGTTCCAATATATGTCATTTTCTGCTGTTCTCTGTAATCTATTTCTTATACCCCATCCATACACTCACACCCAAGATGTGCCGCTAACGTCGAATGCCAATAAAAAGGTGGAGGGGAATTATATTAAGGAGGTATTCTTAAAAATATAATATTTTAAAACCTACATAATTTAACCCGCAGTGTGGGAATTAAATTTTATTGTTTCCAGTTTTATTTTTTTACACTCATATCACCTAAAGCCGGTGCCCTAGATTCTACGAATATGTCGGGAGAGTGGGGGAGAATTGGAAATATACGTGCCCCACCTACTTGTCCAAGTGGTGTCCGTCCGGGCTTTGAACTCGCGTTCTTGGAAGTACGAATAACCACTACACCATGAGACAGTTGCTTATGATACAAACTTCGCAAAGTTGCTGATTCAAAACTAGTGACGTTATGTGCTGATCTTTTATTTTATAGTGCGCCCACATCCGGGGTATATTGACATGACGCGGATAAGTCTGAATTCTGCTTTAGTTCCTAATAAAATTGACCCTCCATGTGACATCAGCAAAAGTATTCGTATGAAATAAATTTGGAATAATTTTTCTTTTCTCTTTCGTTCTGTTATATCGGAATACACTGTGCGTCGTACGTGGATCTCTCACATCGCGTCAAATTGATACATTAGGCAAAGCGTCCTCCACGTCCCCCAGTGCCATTACTGCAAACATTTGCAAAGAAACCTAGAAATAAGAGATAAGAAGGCAGAAAAAAGAAGGACAGAGTAGCTGCCAGTATAAATGGAATAGGTTTTTCTGTAAAAAAAAAAAAGAGGAAAGAAAAGAAAAAAAGATAGTGAGAAATTTTCTTGGCGTTTAGGATTTAACTGGGTAGAAATGGTTTTCGTTTGCCAAGTAGAAAAATATGCTAAACCCAAAATGCGAATTTTTCGTAGTTATAGCCGGTTAAGAAAAATGGCAATTTTATTAAAAACAAAGTTTAATTTAAATAAAAAAGGAAGAAATATTATTTTTTATTTCTGGTTATATTAAATTGTATTTTGGTTTTTGGTACTTACTTACTTATTCATTTATTTAACGTCGGCCTATTTCTGCCAAAGCTGCTAAGGCTATTGGCTCAGGGGATGAGCCTCCATCACCTTCCTGGGAAATTTTGCCTACAAGTGTATAATTCTTATTTCCCCTTGAGGGGTCTTTATCGTGCAGAGGGCAAGGGGATTTACACGGAATCTCCATTTAAACTCCCATTCGAGTAGAGCAGCCACTCTAGATTTTTTCCCTCATCTTGAAAAAATCCACGAGTCTCGGTTGGGTTTGAACCCACGACCTCGGGTATAGTAGACGAGCCCGTTATCCACTACACCACTGGGACCGGTAGTTTTTTTAGTGGTTTTTGGTACAGTTAAGGGTGCCAGAATTTAATTTTACAGAAGAAGGCTGAAATTATTGGTTTCGACGGTATGTCCACGTATATAAAATATGTAAATTTAATTCCGGAAATGTCCAAATCAAGCAAATTAAAGCACGAATTTATTGCATAGAATCATAGAAAATACGGCATGTAGCTAATTCAATATTTCCAGACCTAAACATTTAGAAAAATATATATCCGCAATCCGTTTCACCCGGGACTCACCCCTTTGCTGACTATATTTTATCTCTTTTTGCCTCTATACGATTCCTTTTAAAGCCATAAATTGAATTGCAATTTACTCCAAAAACTCTTCACGGGTTTAGTCCGTTTTTGCCTCTCTTTTTTAAATTCGCCATCAGCGAAAACTGCCAATGCCTGTAAATCAAGCTGAGAGCTTCGCTTTTGGAAAATGACCGAAATTTGCTTATAACCAGTTTTTCTGTCTTTTATCATAGAAATAGGTTGAGGATCACGCGTAGGGTTGCCAAAGAATATTGTAATATAGTTAGTACTCTACGGAATAAAAGCTAAACGTTATTCTTGCTAATTGAAGTTTGCACTGATGATGCACCTATAATACGAGGTACACGTAATAATTGCTTCGATATTTTATCTCGAACCGCACATAAATTATTCACAAACTAACGATCTAAAAAAGTAAAGAAATACCGTCTTTTTATTGCATATTTTGTCTAGCCTATAGGGCGAAGGGTTTTGCCGATGGTACGTAGATTGGCGGCAGGATAAGCAATGTTTTACTGCAAATGCATATATCCCACGATAACATGCTTTCGTACAGCTAGAAAGCTTAGTATACATACAGCAGCACTGCTCCAATTGAAATTCGGTTGTCACGTCGTTGTTCCTTGCGTGTCCGTAGAAACTCTACCATCAGAAGCCCACACTCGTTATCGAAGAAAGTACTTCGTATCCTAACTTATCAGTAGTTGAGAAAATCGGCTTGCTGTTGTTTTCTACGACACTAGAAAGAAAAGAGCTGTTTATAAAACACGACATATGGAAGAAGCACATATACGACAATAATATATTATAAATATTTACATTTCCCCCTTATTCCAGCAAAATTACTCACTCGCTTTGCATCCGAGCAAAAGAATATATGAGCTTACGGTGGTACGTATAAATATTTTATATCTCATTTCGCCATTTAAAGTGGGTTTAATATATTTATACACAAACTGTATAATATACTTTAACTTAGACGTCGATAAAACTCAATGGCATAGAAAAATATGAGAATAAAAATAATGCCTAGAATTTGGGGATAGACTCTCGCGATTAAGCGAACAAACAGGAATTTCCCCCTTTCCAGGAGAAATATGGGGAAATATGGCAACCGAATAAGGGATAATGGCCTAACAATAAAGTCGAAACCATAAATTTGTGTCTGACGAAACACATTAGTTCTCTTTTTCCCCTGTATGAGCTTAGAAATATTTCGCGCCTCAGACCATAAAATAATATTGGCGTGCGTTCTATTCGAATGCAAGTCTATTCCACATAATTCATTAAATAATGCATCTTTTTTTCGAAACATTGAGTTACCGATTGTACCAATTTAACGCTGTTACCGTAGTTGGGGATGTTTTCCCACGCATCAAAAGTTAGTTATTGACTGGGCGATAAGGTGTAGTTTTCCACTTTTCCTATAGATCTTCCAGCCTGAGTTTGCCGACATTGTGCAAAGAATTGTTAGAGCGTCGTAGCTGTCGTAATGTTAAATTAAATGATAGGGAAAAGTCAATTTGAGAGTCTGGGCGTTCAAGAGTCCGCTCTGCAAACTCTGGCAGCTGGAAGATTTGTAGTTTTGTGATGATTACCGCAAGTTTAACTCAGTGTACTATAGATTTGTTTAGGTGCTCATACGCCGGTCTTAGGTTTTTGTGGCTTTACAGCTTTTATTTTCTGCTCATAAACATAGGTGGCGATACAGTGTTGTTCCACGAAAATCAGCTTGGAAAAGTAAACGTTGTACTTAAAGTTGTAAGAAACGTACTTTAAAAACTCAGAAGAAACGAAGAATGGAAAGTATGGACAGTTTAAAAAGACAATTTTGGGTTATGAGTGAAAAAAAAGGAAGAAACAATGAATAGGACAGGATATAATAAATCACAAATTAGTATTTGTTGAAACACAGGATGTGAAATATAAAGAAAAACCGGAAGAATGAATATTATTTACATAAACTGAGAGAGCGAAGGGGGTACAGCTGGCTGCTGCGAGGGTGAGATATCGACAATAAAGTCGAATACAGCTACAGTTACTGTAAGCAATGTTGTCGAAATAAAACATATAGCTGTTTCACTTCTGCCATTTTGAAGAATGAGCTGTACGAATTAGTAGCAGAATATGAGAAACTTATACTGAATCGCGTAGATTTTGGCGTAGACTTTGACGTAGACTGTATCGAGTAAACATTGGCAAATCAGAAAGTTTCAGTAGAAAGAAGTAAACTACTAACGTAATTAATATTTTAATAGCACACATCTGTACACAAACGCGCTAATTAAAATTCAAGTTTAATCCCCAATTCGTCAATTCATATTATTCGCTCTGCAACTTGTTATACGTGGCTAGCTACGTGACGTTATATTGATTTGTAGCTTTGCTGTGACGTCATACCTTCTTTCAATGTTGGCTGCACTTTAAATAATCCGAATAGCGGTGTCTCTCTACAGAATTAAAAAAAAACCGTTGGCGGCTTCCAATTTTCGCAGAAAATAATTTCTGATGTCGGGACCAACATATGTTTATGTTATTTTTATCCAATTAAACTGTTGACGTGAACTAATTATCAAAAAACTCATCTATAGGAAATTTGCAATATCCCTCGCAACCAAAAAAAAAGGTGATTTAATCAGTCTCCCCTCTCCCCATATAATTATTATGTCTTTATCGCATCAGCTGTGTATCAAACATGCATATCATCGGTTTCGGTATAAAAAAATTGGAAAATAGGCCGTTGCCTCATCGGGGTAAATTCCTAAGTCGAAATTGACAATTTGTAGAATGCGGCGACATGCGGGACGCGAGGAGATATTAATGCTCCAATATTTCAATCACCCTCCCCCTCGTTCGCTTCCCCTTGGGGCTCATGGTCGCGGCTCCGGCTCGTTATGCGAGAAACTGTATCGACAATATTATGTACACAGGTTGGGGTAGGTCTATCGGAATGGATTTTAAAACCTCGGTCATATGAGTTTCTAATGCACACGGACTCGAACTTTGACGAAAAATGTATGGGGTGCTGGGTATAAAATACTCTCACGAGTCAGTGATAGATTACTGGAAACAGATTGGTTGTAGGAGTGCCGCTTGCGAGTTTTTGGGCGAAAGGTTTTGAAATTCGGCGTTCCTTGTCCCTGCTGTTATATCGCAAATTGTACAGCACAAAGGTACTGGTAACTTATTATAATTCGGTAAATTCTGAAGATTAATTTACAGTTATAAGTAGAAGAAAGGGCTTTTTGGCAGGTAAAATAATTCCAAGGATGTGAGATAGGCACGTGCTGATGGACTGATGTGTCAGGGATGAGTGGAAAAGGCTCATAGATTAGGAAGTGTGTGAAGATTGTTCCTTACCCCGTACTGGTAGTCTTCAAATTTAAATATTATCAGTGATAGCAGGAGATAGGTTCCAAATGGAGAATTGATTGTTTCTTTTCATTTTCTATGAACCATAAAGGCGCTACAAGAAATTGATCTTGTCTTTTAGTGGAAACGAAAGTCGTTGGAGAGATATGGCTCGAATAACTGCGCACAGTGTTAAAACCCCCCACACAAATCTATAGATATTTTGCTGAATTATACCCAGCTGAGAGCCACGGATATGCATTGTGAACCAAGCTAATCAATCCTGTTCTTTTGTGTTGTGTGCATGGGTATGAGAGTTGGGGGAGGGAGAGAGCGCTCATCGGCACCCATTTAATCAGATGCGGGGGGAATGACGAAGTTCCTTCACAGTGTATCCCTATTACCACATGTTTTTTAATAACCCTCCGGTTTCCAAGCGCCACGTGGAAAAATTGGGAGCCCGATGGTGCTGACAATGACTCATCTCCGGGACCCGAATGACGTCACGGAGACAATAGGAAACGGCAGCACGTGAAACGCAATGATTGATAGCGCGGGACCATTAAACGTTGAACAATAGTTCGGACCTGTTCTGCACGACTGCGCGATATTCCAATACACAAACACGTGCAGCGGTTGTTTTTCGAACGCCCCCGCGATCAGTCATTAATCGCTTTGCACTCCGATATGGAATCATGTCGCGTAAAAATATCTGTGGAGAGTTCGAAACTCGATATTCGCGCCGATCAATATGCGGGTATTGTCATTAGAGAGTTTTAGCAGCTTCGACGTAACGTAAACGTAACGTAATGACACGTTCTGAGATTGCGCACATTAGATATTTTTCGCTCCAAAAACCAATGTGCCCATGCTCAGAACGTGTCGTTACGTTTACGTTAGGTTAGCGCTACGTCAAAGGTGCTAAAACTCTCTATTACGAGTATAATTACTGATAACAAATCCCATATTTCATGATCCGTAAGATCCGTCATCTAAAAATATTCATTTTTGTACAGTAATGATTATGTTGACTATCAGATTTTTTATCTGAATAATAGGTCCGAATTACGAAGAAAATCGATCAAGTACCGGTAACTTGCTGCTTGCTCCTTTTTCGAACATCGTATTTTCCAAGATACCTTTGTTTTTTTTTGTTATGAAAATGTCGAAGTTTTCGTTACCGTATAGCTGCAGTTCTGAATGATATGGTGGACAAAATCTTGGGTTAAGTTATAAAGAAGTTTTATTTTTACAGTTGATGGGGATGAATTTCATCGTATATTTAATGCACCGCGTTACACCGTCGGAATATGTCAGGAATTCTCGTGAGATCGGAATTAGCATGTTAATTAGCATATCAAACCCTGTCCGCAGCAGCAGCAATGTTCAGTTTGTTACATTATAATGTGTACGTCTGTATTTAAGTGTATATATCGTTGAATAAATCCACTCGTATAATTACAATAATTTTGATACCTTTCTAAATTGGATATTTCAACAAATTTTTGGAATTCTGATTATTTACGAATCGTAACGATGGACTTTACGATTGGTATTTTCTGGATTTTACCGAATAATATACCAATATGATACGAGTGCATTGCAATAAAATTCCAATTTTCGCATCGGTATCTATTGTCCGTACGAGTATTGAGCGAAGCAACGATAATGGATTTTGGTAAATACATATTCTCAAAAATCCATTATTATTTGAACTTTCCTAAACTCGATAGTGTACTCGAACATAAAGTGCATATACGAACATTGTATGGATTTTAATACTGCATTTTATTTTGACATTACGAGACCAATAAAATACAATTTATTTTTAGATTTAATGTAACTTTGCGAAATTTTCAAACTCGAATTAAAATTAAGTTACAACAGCAACTGCTGGAGTTGAATAATATTATTTTCACTCGGAAATCCTCGGTTCAAACCCCATTAGTTTCGCTGCACCATATAGAATATATAACTTATCTCTCGAGTATTTTTAATTTGCATTCCGGATGGTGAAATTCGAGCTTTCCAGGTGAGCTGAGCGAAGAGAAATTATTCAAATTTCTGTATAAATAACCCTCCTGTTTTATAATATTCAAATTACCGTTAGATTGAAAGGGGGTGCCATTCGAGTTGACCTGGGGTGGTGATAAGTGTCGGTTCAGTTTCGCTGGAATTGGACACTGTAAATCATCGGGTCCTGTGAATGAATTTTCTGGATTATTGCATGACTTGGCACCTCCCTTTTTTCGTTTCTCCCCCCAACTGCTGAAAATGCGTTTTTTCTTTCTTCCTAAAGCTTTATACACTGCTGCTGTATTATTGTGCAGGATCGCGCGACGGATATGTGATGGTCCGCGCTAAAGTTCTACCCAGACTTAGAATTGCACCCGGGTGGGTTTTAATGGGTCCTCTGGGTTCTTAAGTTAAATTGGGTAACGGGGGGTTGCTGGGTGAAAATGATCTTTTTTAATCTCCCTCTTTCTTCCTTTTTATCGTTCTCCAGCTGGATCAAGGATTTTAAAAGCGTGTCTTACAGTGGACTCGATTCGGCGACAGTTTTTTTTTTTTACTCTACGCGCCATCTAGAGATTTCATAAAAAGTTTAAAAATGCTGTTTTGGAGAATAAAAAAAAACGACAATTCCACACAAAACGGTTTAGTTTCTTCATCCTTAAAATGAAATGCATGCAAAATATCTATTCTTGGTTAAATACCTTCCTTAAATCCTTGAATAAGCTTTGTCTATGCAGGCGTTCAGTGCTACAGCCTTCCATCACTCTTTCTCACTCTTTTCCGCCATTTAGATTCTAGAAAAAAAAATCTATAGTTATCAGAGTCAATAAAGAAGTAGTTAGCAAAGTGGTATTTTCTGTAGAAAAACAAACTATATAAGGAGTATTCTACAGATCGTTTGACTGCATACTCTGACGAGTTCAGTAAAAATTCTGTGTGGATACACCCCGGTAGATATACCGGGGTAGCAAGTAAAAACATGGTAAATTCATCATTGACCACAGCTTTAATGTGAATATTATAATCTAACAATAGGTGCATTTTCGTCTGGTTCGATAAAAAAAAAATTTTCCGCGGTCAACGATTTAACCCGTTTTGTTACGTTTCGCTCCCAGAAAAACAGATTTTTTTTATAACAATCTAGTCCGGTTTTTTTTTTTTTTTGTTCGGAATTTCACACCCCCCACATATGGATAATATTGTACAAAGTTGGTGGGATATTTATGCCTGAGAGAAGGAACGTCATCTAGTTTTTGGTATTGATTTTCATTAAACTAACAGAAGGCCCGACGATCGAGAAGCTTTTTTTTTTCATTCTTCTTTCATTCATTTCTCTCCTTCTTTCGGTCCCGGGTGGGTTCAAAAATTCGATAACGTTTATTGCCATTCTTTGCCGCAACGGTCGGTAATTGGGAATATGAAAGAAGAGGGCGCCAGAATACTTGATTATTTCCTCCCCTCAAAACTTGTACGTTTTGCCGGAAGTTACGAACGAACTCGTCAATGGGTTTAATGATTTGAAGAAGAGAGGACGAAAAGAGAGGAAAAAAAATTCATAAGATATTGTTTGGTACTTTACGTATTCGGGGGTATGTTATAGGCCGTGATAACAAGAAGTAGCCTTCGAAACTCGGTTACGGAGGAAAAAATACTTGTTTCGGTTTGTAGATGCAAGAAATTTGTTGCTGACTTTGAATTGAATGTTAAAAATGTGACGAAAGAAATCTTTGTCGTGAACGTGTCGTCTGACTTGAATCACTTCAGCTCAAAATCGCGGAGTTTAACCAATAAAATTTATGCTACCATGCTACCATAATGATTGTTGACTTTTTGGTCTACAGAAGAAACGATTAAAACCGTTATGGTACCATAACCACCACAGGAGCCCGATTTTCGTCTTTAACGTAAATTCCAGAACGCATTGAAAAAGCACGATCCAGAATAGGAATCGTTCCAAAAACTGTTGTGCATTTTATTTTGTTACTTTTATTTAAACATTCATCTGGACCTCTCGTGTTTATCCAGCAATAAATAGCTCTTTGCTTTTAATGCGTTTCTGCATTAGCAGAATGGCAATCGCTCAAGTGCGAATAACAAATGTCCATTCGCTGCTTTCGTGTGTTGTTGGCATAGTGTTTCGCCCTCGCGCCAGACCAAGTTTACGTGGACCCGCTAGAATTTGTCCTATTTCTTCACGGTTTTCCTCGTTCTGGACTTCTCGTTGAATATAGGTTCTATGGGAAATGTTAATTCGAAAAGACAATGGGGAAAGAGCAGATATCAAACTGTTATCATGACCATAGGTACGAAGGAGTGTAACGTGATTTGAACTTAACTTCGCTTCGTCTTCACCGCGCATGTCTGAGCTATAGCTTGATCTATATGCAGCAGTTCAGTTCTACATCTCGCCTTCCATCACTAGCTCTCAACAATATCGATACCTGTCCGATTTACCAAAAGACTTGCGGTTATTATTTCTAAGCCAATCAGATCAGGTTCGACGATCTTATATGAAAGCTGCGTATGCCTTTACTGATCTTTTACCTGTATCTGTTGGAGCATCCTGTATTCGTGTCTTTTTCCTCGCCTTTCCTGGTAAAAGTCAATCCGAATGAGTAGAGGGAGGAGGTGAAATCCCCTTTCGTCGTCTTTTCGTTTGGAACCTGAGCACCCAGAAGACCCGTTGAACTCACACACAAAAAGTAAAGCTTTTCTCATTATAAATTCTATCTTCTAAGTTTCCAACTTTACTGTAAAAGTTTTAAAAAAATCTTTGTATTCATTTTCCATTTTTTTTTTTGTCATTTTTTCCCTATCCTTGCCCTCAGTCCCGATTTCCATAAAAATCTAACACCTTTTTTTTTCTTCCAAAAATTTCATTATAGACACCTTCTGTTATAAAAGAAAAAAAAAATCCATTTTTAAAAAAAAATATAGTGTTTTCCGTTATACGTGTTGCTCGTGATAGAAGCTTTTCTTTTTATTTTTATTTTCCCAGTAAACGGCAGAATAAGAAAGAAAGAAAAAATGACCGAAATAGCCAGCAATATAATCAGGGCGAACTGTAGCAAGAATGAGTTTTTCAGTTTGATATAATATAGGCCATTTTAGTGAGATATAACACAACAAGACAGTGCCAGCAGCGATATGCCCAAAACTAGGCACATATAGGGCGCCTGGTTTTACTGGGTGGAAAATATCAATGATTTCAGTTTGTACAGTGTTGTTATAGGGAGGAGTGTTTAGAGAGGAGCCTAGGTAGCTTCGTTGCATTATCCCGCCACTGACAACAGAGTCCGTTATGTCTGCTCCTTGCTCCGCGTGTGTATACTGCATTAGCCTGTATACTGGCTGTATTACTTACCATATTTTGCCCTGAAGCTGCCGGACTTATATGGTTTATATAAATTTATATTAAATATTTTTCAAATTAAATTTTTATCCATTATTTAGAACTCGTACTGCTTTTTCCTTCGCAACATAAACAAGGAGCTACATCATTTCTCTTGCTTTTAAAAAAAAAATGTAAGAAAAAAATATTGCAGCAAAATCGGAGCTTTTAAATTCTGAACATTTTTTTGCCCTTTAAAAAAAAGTGTTTTCTTTCGTTCTGGGGGTGAAATGTATCTTTTAAGACAGAAAAACGCTTTAAATTATTAACTCACTATTATTTTATTCGAATTATCTTACGCGGGATCATTTCAAGTAAAATGTTTCACGATTTTTAAGAATGAAAAAAATGTTTATCATAAACAGACTCATTAGACCTAAAGCTGAATAACTTTACTAAAAATTCTTTTTATTTTGAGACCCCATATCCGAGGGGATAGCGTGCCTTTTTTTTCAAACTGTTGCCGGTATCGCTTTGTGAACGTAGTCAACGTACTCGTACAGTAGCAGCTGCACACTTACAAGTTGCGTACCCCGCGGTTCTACCACCAATTTTAACAACAACAACAAAAAATGAACAGGCTCTGAATTTTTCGCCTGCCTTCATATTTCGTACATATTCCAGACTCTAAAACCAAATTCATTCTACCCCCATAACTAATGGTATTAAAGTATAAAGGGCAATAAATTTAGATATTATAAATGACAGAACCTTGTATCTAAAACGTAAAAGGAAAAGAATAAAAAAAAAACGCAAGGGGGTTGAAAGTGTAATCGGATTTGGCGATACCCTGGCGCCAGGTCCAATATTGCAAATCGGTGTTCGCGTATCGACAGTGTTAAGAAAGAAAGGTTTGACGGGTTTTATCTCATTCGTCTTGAGCCCATTAATGGCCGTCCAGTTTTTCATTTGTTAGCTGCATGCGCGTGTCATATATTGCGCTTAGATTAAGTGCATTTAACACTTCTCTCACTTGGGCAAATCGAGTATTGATCTGACTTTGACCGCTTTTCTTTTTACGAGCCTCTTAATGCAAGTCACTGATGCCATTATAAACTGAGATATATGAGCTTTTCAAGACCGTGCGCACGTCGCTCACATGTGAAGGCTTTTCGACCGTCGTCAGAGTGTATTCACTTTGGTGATTAGCACGCTCGTCCTCTGACCCGATTGCGAGTTCAATGGGTTAAATCTATTAGGATAAGCGTATCCTCAGAATCATCCCACAACGTGAATGTTTAGGCTGTGGAGTACAGAGTATGCTGTGTTTTGTTTATAACATATAGGTTTTTTTTTACAATAAAAATACAAGGCATGCCATACTGGATATCGGCCCTACCAGATCTCTGAATGAGGTCCCCACTCCCCAGACTAAAAATAAAAACCCTGCTTTTCGTTAAGTAGAGCCTATTGTTAACTTTTCGTAAAATTACGGTTCTTCTTTACTCAATTCGTACTTATCTACTGGGTACGAGTATACATCTCTTCGTATCATGTACTGTATGTACAGTACTTGCTGCAAAAATTCTAACGCAGAATGCTCTGTAGTTTGCGTCAGAATTACGCAGTTAAGAGTGTGTTTCATTTTTTTTGGCAACTTTGGCCCCGCAAATCTCGGTAAATATTTGATCAATTTCCATAAACTTTTTCTTGTTTGATAGATATTCTT
>JAQFYH010000022.1:0-22714 GCA_034694405.1 Scolopendrellopsis subnuda
ACTGGAATAACTTTTTTCCATAGAGATAACACGGGAGAGAAATTTTTTAAAGCGCGCGTTCCGTCAGCGTTTCCTTTAGCCTTAAGCTTGTGCCAATTCGAATTACAAACTAATCGAAGAATCAATTTCGTGTTTACCTAAGAGTCCGCTTGATTACCTTTTGATACTTTGACGTCAAATGATCAAAGTAAGAACCTTGCTGACAATATTACTGTAGTTCAAAATATTGTTCATCCATCCATTTTAGAGACATTTGAGGAAAAAACAAACATATATAGCTTTGAACTTTTAGCAAGTACACACCAGTGAGTCACAAAATCGTTTCTTTTTCCACAATCTCTCATAGGATATCAGAATTACAAGCTCACATGGCCGATCAAACTCGAAGACGCGAAGATTTGATGCATCTAGTCGAACAGATTCAAAGGGAAGTTAGGTCGTTCCAAACAGGAGAAAAGGACAGACTCCAACACGTACTACATGACGTCAGTGACGGAGTAGAAAAGAATTTAACGGTGAAAGAAGCTAGAATACGAGACGAGGTGCATGCCCGGGTGACTCGAGTAGAGAAGGTATGATCACATTTCTTTCTTTTTCAAACAAGAAATGATTGCTTTAAATTTTGAAATTCCACACTTTAGGGCCAACGTTAAACGGAGTGACATGTTCCGCGAAAGTCAGGGACAAATCGCAGCTGAAACACTAGCCAGTGGTATAGACCCCATACAAAAGTTACAAAACTTCTCCTTAGCTCCGGAACCTTTTCTCGGAGCTCCGGTATCTTTTTAAGTGCCACTACACCACTGCTGAAAGCTCTAACTTTTTGTTTAAAATTTGTTACTCTATGGACGTCACAGAAGAACTGGTAGTTAATGTCATGTTCTGAGCGATTGTTTTAGATAAAAGTTTGAGAGTTCAAAGATTTCAGGTTATTTGTCCATAATTAGCGTTGGCCCTTTAATATAACACAAACACGTTTTAAAGATGGAATGGCACACACACAAAATGGTTTGACTTCGTATGTAATAATGATGTTGGAAATGCGCAATGACGTAACGAAAATCGTTACGTCGCGATTTCTCTCTAGATTAGAAATTGCACAACGGCAGCTTAAAGAGAATTCTAATGTCCTTTTATAGATAGTTCTTCCAGAATTTGAAACGAGAATCCAAGACCAGTTCAAAGCTCAACTAGACAATCGATTCGACAATTTTAAATCGACAATAGAAGACGATGTTCAGTTACTTAAAGACGTCGTATCGGTAGGACAATTCTTAAGCTTGCTATTAACGCGTGAATCGTGATCATTTTTGAAAGTTAAACTACCAAGCAGTTGGGATTGCCAAACTGACCCGCAGATAAGCATTGAGTTTGAATTGGAATACTTTGCAAACGTACCCCGTATACGTATAGATCAGGGCTGCTGATTTTGAATAATCGTTATTAACACCCATCCTTTGATAAATCCCTGAATATTAATAAGTTCCGGTAGGTCTATTTTTACACGAAATTCTACGTAATCATAACGTAAAGCGTTTTGGGTAAATACCAGGATTTCAGATTTTCGATTTTTTTTTATCGCAGCGTGATCTGAGGCGATCAGATACGAAGATGCGAGAATTAGCAGAAGCGGTCAATTTAGTCGATCAACAGTTACAACAGACCAGAAATCAAGTCGATCGGGTTCTGGCCGCCGAAATTAAATCCAGGTAATTTTAGCAGCTATCTCAAATTCAAACCCGCATTACCCTTTCGTATAGGCCAGGGAGATAAATCTTGCCACCCTCCGTGCTCACACTATAAACTGTGGAGGGTACAGTACATCAATGGTGAAGTACGTATCGACCAAGGAGGGATGGTTAAAATTTTCTCAGAAAAAAATCAAAACATCGCAACAAATTAAGGCGAGCGTACCCATAGACTGGGATAGGAATAAAACTGAAAAGTCACAAGTTTTTTTTCCCCCTCCACCTCCACCTATAATTTCATGTCAACGAGACAATTTTTTTATATTATTTCAGGAAAGCACAAGAAAAAATTTTAGAGGACAAAGTCGACGATTGTAGCGAAAGATTAAAAATCGGCTTATCCAGTCTCCAAGAAACCGTCGCAAATCAACAGCTACCCAGCGAGATAAGAAATTGGAAGCTTGATATGGTCAAGGTAGAATATTTAACCTTGTATATTGCCTAATTTCCGGAAAGTATGTTAAAATGTATTCATTTGGCGAATGGATATATTGGGTTTCAAGTATAAAAACGCCGTTATTTCAGTAATCCTTTCTAAGTTATATTGTCAACGAACTGGTTCATGAAGAAGGGATGCCTCCTCGTTTACAATAGAAATAAGTTCATAGAATCAGTATTGAAACTAACGTTGTACGTGGATTAGATTAAATTACAATATTAGAAAGATTTTAATGTACAGGGAATTAAAACAAGAAAACAGTTTCCAGTTTATTTACTTCGTAGCATACCCAGTATTAGCATACTAGCATAAATTACCTAACGTTATTTACGAATTGTTTAACCAAAACTGTACGACGCTACGTGTCAGAGAGTTTTCGAGAATCGCACTTTTTAGGGCGTGAACGTTTTGCATCGACCGCTTCGGTGCAAACGTGGCGTCATTTTGTGGAGAAATCACATTGAACAATGAAATCAACGAATTTTTCCGGATGTGACAAAACTGGACTAGTTGAACTGTGTCCCGGTAAAAAGTCCAATCGTTAGTGGGGTAAGAAGTTATATAAACAAAAACAAAAGTAAATAAAAAACAAAAATAACTTATCATTGAAGAAAATACAAAAACATAAAAAAAAACCAGGGAAGATATTCTGGAAACTGGTCTTCTTTTTACGAGTAAAATAGTAATAATTCGCAAGAATTGACGAATATTTTGTTTCACTATAAAACTCGTTTTTCGTTGGTTTTGCAGGTTCACGAAATCTGTCAAGATTCGGCGCACGAAGTTCGAGAATCGTTGAAGATGGAGCTTTACGATCTGGACAAGCGAATTACGTCCGTTGACGAAAAGGTCCAAGCGCAACAACGAGACTTGGAAATTAAAATCGAGAGCGTTCGTATTTTTCTGGAAAACTTGCGGCATTATGAATTCCACTTGTGATGATAAAGAATAGGGATTTTTTTGACATACCCAACTTCGCTGAAAATGTTACGACTGAGAGATGAATGCGACGATCAAACCAGCTACTATACGGCTTGTCGAGGTTGAGAATACGTATTCCATGCTGTAAATTCTCATCTTCGATACCTCTTCTTCTTTAAGTTTCCTCTCCAATCTGGAGGTTGGCGGACAACAAACACCATTCGTTTCGGTCGTAACATCTGTGTACGATTTCCCCTGTGCTAAGATACATCGTAAAAAATTAATTGGTTCGGTTAAGACTGCGTTTCATTTTGATATGGCGGGAACTTCGCTCCAGATAGACTCCCATGTTAAACTTTTCAAAACTTTGGCCTCGCTAATCTCGGTCAATTTTCTTAAACTTTTTTTTTTATTTGATAGGTTTTTTTAAGTAGATTACCCGTATCATCTTACTATTTCAAAATTAACTACCTATAATTTTATTTTTACCTCGTAGTTGAAAAAATAAGCGATTTCAATGCTTCACAAAATTCGAAATACATAAAACTTACCTCGTTTAATGTCAAAGTTAGATGATACGGGCAATCTACTTAAAAAAAACTATCAAATAAAAAAAAACTTTAAGAAAATTGACCAAGTATTTACCGAGATTAGCGGGGCCAAAGTTTTTAAAATTTTAACATGGGAGTCTATGGAGCGAAGTTCCCGCCATATCAAAATGAAACGCAGTCTTAAAGTGGTTTTTGGAAAGTGAGTTTTTTTTTAAGGTGACATCGAAAGAAAAACACTGGTTTGTATAGTGTTTTTCTTTCGAAGTCACATTAAAAAAACGCACTTTTCCAAAAACTTTAAAATCGTCCAATGTAGACGTAGATGTCGGGATGTAAACGTGAAGAACCAATTTATTCACTTTAGATCGCGAACATGACAATTCACCATTTGGGACTCACCTCTTCGACCTCTCTGAGCCATCTGTCTATTCCATCAAATGACCACTTGTTGGTGATATCGTACACTAGAATTATACCCTGAAAACAAATTAGTTGCTTTAACTCATGCTATCTTTCGAAGAAGGCAGGATGAATTACATGCACCATCCTCCTTTGTCACCACAAACGGGTGGCGGGTCCATTGGTAAGGTATCGGCCATGGGAGATATTCCACTCCTGAGAGGATGCAAATTTAACGACGTAAATCCTGGGATCTTTAACGAGTCCTAATCAACACGAGATCGGATTGTGAGCTCCAAATAGTTAGTAAAAAAAGACACTGGAATGTAACCAATTTTTTTGCCCCCGCTGGGGCTTGAACTCGGTTCTCCAGGTTGGAGAGCGAGCGCGCTAGCCACTCGACCACTGCAGATCGCTAAAAATAAATTATTAGCAAATTAAATATAAAGCAACGTACGAGGTAATATGTGAGTTGCCTGCTCGCTTCACAAGCGCGGATTCACTTTATTGCATCCAAATTACATTTACGCTGGAGTGCAGCACCAACGTCCGATAAACTATCCAGATAGAAACTATGTGCTTTGAACCAATCCTCTGCTTTGCAGCTTGTTCACGGATTGGTTCAACGCCTGTAGTTTATCTCCGGATAGTTTATTGGACGTTGGTGCACTCCCTCCGACATTATACGATTTTACACTTGTACTATCACAGAACACTCCGAAGGCGAATTTTGATATAATTTGGATTTCAAAAACATCATCTCAAATAATACTCTCAGAGAGCAGAAAACTTAGGACTTCCACTTCCAACGCTGGGAAAACCATCAGTCATCTTTCTCTCTTTCTAATGTGCTGTACGCACGGGCGTGAAAACACGCAGATCGCAGCTTTTTTTCAACGCTAGCGTCATTTCAAGCTCGTGTAGAAAGAAAACGGGCGCTTCACTTCAAAATCGCCAGAAATTAGAAATTTTTGATGACGTATGCACACGTGACCCGTAACGTCATTCCGAGCGATTTTTTAACGCAGCTGCCTTCACGCAGAAATTAAAGTGGAAGGAATTTAGTCTCAGTGTCACGTTTTGTATATTATAAGTGCCCGATACGCCATCTTTTTTCCCCTCTCGCGCAAAGTTTGATGGGTAAATTTTCCACGTGACTGGATGCGACCATTGGCGAAGGTTGTTTTGAGCGTTATCGCACGCAGAAATAGGAAAAGTTCTATCACCCAGCGATATGAAGCGGGCGTTAAAATAACGCTCTTTCGTTGCCGCAGATTTTCTACACGGGCGTGAACATATAGTAGAAAGCAGCAACAAAAACGCCTGCGATATCGCCGCGTTTCGCGTTAAAAACGTAATTTTAGTACACGACGCGATAGAAATCTGCTTGACGCAGCTTCAAATCAAGCTGCGATCTGCGTGTTTTCACGCTCGTGCGTACAGCACTTAACGTGGGGAGAAGGATGGGTTTTGCGAGACTCATTCTGTCTGATATTGGGGAGAGGGGTGCAGTGCTGATTTCCCACTCCCTCCTCCTCCTCCTCCTTGACCATCTAACATGGGGAAGGGGAAGAGAAAGAATGTGGATGGGGTTTTAATTTCTTTTTTTTTTTGTGTGTGCCGATCGTTGTCGTCGATGTTTTAAAATTAGGACTGTCTCCAACAGTTATTCAGAGATTGTACCCAAATATTTTATTATATCACTGCTAAGATCCTCAAAAATGTTTTGAGGGTCCAGCTAGTGTTAAAACTTAAAATATTACCTGTGCACCCCTGGAGTATGACCGAATAATTGTGCAGAATCTGCCTTGACCAGATGTGTCCCTGTAAATTAAAGAGAAAAGAATGTTGTAGTATATATATACATATAATTATATACCGTAGTCAAGCTCAACAGGGTCTTCTAACTTCTTTCCCCACTGTCGTGTACCGTATTCTCGTATACTCCGAAAGGCCTGGTTCACAATACAGATAGTTTTAGAAGCTAGATAGAAAATGAAGCTCACGTGACTCATTTCAACGAACGCGGTTGGTCGAAACGCGTCACGTGAGCTTCATTTTCTATCTAGCTTCTAAAACTATCTGACATATCGTGTGACGCGCACCCTTACTTCAGTACAAGCTAGGCTATACTGTGTTGTACTGGAACTGTTATGTTTAATTTTAAACATAACAACATAACAAATTTTAAACACATGTAACAAAATGAAGTGATAGCCTAGGCCTAGAAGAGAGAATTTGTTTTAATTTTTCAAAACGTTCTGAAAGGCCCATGGCCAGCAGGTCTGCCCCTCTCTCGGCGGTACAGGTACCGAAAGAGGGGCAGCAACCACACAGTTGTTAATTGGTTTAAAATTTAAAAAAAAAAATCTCAGATGGTTTGCATAGACTTTTCATCATAATTTGCTCGAAATTTAAATTTTTCAAACCATCGGTTTTGCCGATGGTCGAAAATTGCTACCATCGGCGCCGATGCCGATACATTGGTCGATCCCTCTACTCAGTCTACTGTACTTGGGAGTTCCAACTCTATGGGACACAGTGGAGCAAAACAAATTTCTCTAAACCAAAACTCTTTGTCGTACAGTAATTACCGGTAGGCTAGTTTACAAAACTTCAACTTTGGAAGAAATATATTTTCTGTAACTGTAAGCTCTAGGTTCGTGTAGGATTTGGGTCTATCCGCTAGTTATCTGGACAGATTATAGTAGGCCCTACTTGTCTGTTGTCACCGTCAGCAATCTACAAACAGTTCTGATGTTTGAACCATGCAACTAGGCTAGATAGTAGGTCTACCTCTAGCTTCATGGTTTTAACAACCTATTCAAATCTCAGAGAATACTAAATAGGCTATCCAATTTAATAAAAAATAATGTAGGCCTATAGGCCAATTATTCTCGTTTCAAAGTACACAATACACATGCACAGAAAAGCATTCTAGGGGCCTACGAGATGAAACGTAGGCCGCCTACCCATGTTTCATCCTGGATCCTCTCATTTGTTCATGGGTCGATGGCGATGCACGTTCAGTGAAGACAGGTTTAAAAAAAGTAACTCTCCCACACAGTCCATACTCCCATTTCAGTTGAATAGCCTAAAGCTAACTTGATTACCTCATTGCTAGCCTAGTAGCCTAGGCTATCTTGTCCAAAACATCCTATAGCACCTATTTTTGTGTAGGCTACACGCCGAGTTCACACTCACGTGACCTGTGAGCCTCGACTGACAAAAACCCACAGGCTCGAGCATATTCCCATGTGTCCCTCGGCTCCCTCCAGTGATTGTGTGTAAACGTATTTCTCCTGTTATAAGCCTAGGCCTAATTTTCCTAAATCAAAAACCCCCTACCCAGATCAAGTTTGTGCAAATAAAAACGGGAGCAAGCCCGTCCTAATAATTCCTTCCACGCACAAAAATCTAAAAAGCAATATTTAATGTTTTGCTTTGACTGACGAAAATATTGCAACTTTATCAATGCGAAAATGAAAATGCTGCACAACTTATTTTTATAACGGAACATTCGCCACCAATTTTCCACAGAAAAACGATCCCAAGGCCAGTTGGTCCTTGACGCCCCGTCCTTGCGCATGTAAATTATTCAAACAAATCAATATAAGAACACTTTGTTACAAATTAAATAAAGGAATACTTGCCTTTTTTGCTTAGCCGATTTGTTTCAAAAGTCGATTTTCCTAAAATTAGAAAATTCTCATTTCTCGTTGTATCTGTCTCAAAACAGAGAAAGAAAATGGGGAGAAAAAAAAATAGGTTGCGACACTGACAGCCTCGTTTTCGAATTTGGAATTTGAACGCTCGGTTTGTTAACCTTATCCACCAATATATCACGTTAAACCGAAAATTTAGGAAAGTTCTGATTTAGAATGTTTATCCTGAAGTTAAATAATCACTTTTCGATTTATTAAACCATGGCTCACTCCGTGAAAATCACCGTCTTGAATAAAAGGCCTCTTCGTTGTGCTAGACATGGAGGGCAAGTTTAGATGTGTGCGCCGCAGAAATAGCTAGCAATTTTTATTGATTTATTTTTTATTGTGACCAACAGGTTTATAAAATAAGTATTGGATAAGAATGTAAACTTAAACTTATAAAAAGTATAAACTTGTTCATATTTCGTTTATTAGCTTCTATTCACAAGTAATTTACTGGGTTGATTAAAACGCGCAAACAACAAGCAAAACAAAACAAAAAATGTTTACATTTCTTGTGAAAATTAATCTAATAAATTAAAATGTTATGAAATGGAAACAACCAAACGATTTATTAAAAACCCAAGGATATATTTTAATTAGTACCTAAATCTAAATAAACTCTAAAATTTTCTTTTGACGCCAAATTTTCTGGCAACATAAGCTGGCGGGCTTTTTAAACACAGCTATTCCTATTAATATCATCTTGCTATTCAGTACGTACGGTCAGATAGAAAAATAATCCTGCTTATTTCTTGGTCGCCTAAAGTTAGTGCTAAAATTAATTGAAAGAGCATTTTTCTTCCTCATTAAATAGGCCTACTCGTACCAGTGAACTCCATACTCAATAGTATGGAGTTTGGTGCTCGTACGGTACCGGTAGGTAATAAAAAAATAATGCAAGAAACAAGATATTTACAAGTCTGCCTTTATTACAAATCAACTTCATTATAATGATACTGTTAATGAAACACAATTATTACGACTGTATATTATAAATTTATTATTATTTTTTGGTTTTATCTAACTTGTGTGGTAGTTTATCTCACATATTTCATTATTATGTACATCAAAGCTGGGGAAAGTGCATATTCTGCATCAAAGGTCGATAAAAAACACAAAAAAATTATTTACTTCCATGATAATTTTTATAATTATAAAGTCTCCAATCTTCTTTAACTGGTAATGACTATAATATCATTCAACATTACAATAATGGCTTTTTTTTATACAGGAAGAATAACATGATAACTTTCTTACTTTCATAAAATCGGTACAAAATAACAACACATTCAAACACAAAATGGGATCAATTCATCCATTTCCTGCAGTGCGCGGCTCCACACAGGCAAGGAATTTTATGTTGGTCGTCTTCTAATTCGAACTTGTAGTCATAAGCCAGCTGCAAAAAAAAGTTCATTAACTATGACAGTAGCACCACCACAAAAACAAACGCAAATTTGTTTCCTGATCATCAGAGCACTTCTACTCCAAAATAGTCACTGGTTTTGGCCGATATCGCTAATGAGCGTTGGCCCTAAGATTTAATAAATCGAGAAATGAATAATATTAGACACTTACTTCCTCTCCTCGTGAAAGGCGTCTATTGGCAAATATAATGATGCGATAGTCTCTATCAATCTGCACTAGCTCAGCGACACAGTTGGGATTACATGAGTGGTTGATGTATCGCGCTAGTCCACCCGATAGCGTGGCGTCTATGACTCTGTCGTCGTCCAGTTTAAACATGTATATCCCACGATTCTGAAAAGTTAAGAGATTCACTTACAAAATTTGTAACAACAAAGTTCCTTCTTCAAGATCATTAATCACCAGACTCTCCTCAACCCTACGGACTTCGCTACTACAGCGCACCATGGGGAAGTTATTGCCGCGGGATGGTCAAAACAACAGAGAACGGGAAAATGACTCTGTGGCTGAGGAGCTAATCCTTGATGACATCATCAGCTTGCTTTTGGGGGGCTACCGAGATTATACGAATAGATGTCCCTGGTGTTGAAAATGAAAAGTTATAAGGAGAATTAAGCAGAAATATTGATGTTTAACTTACTCTCTCTTCGTATATTCGCTCTCGTTTTTCTGAAACCTCGCTACGAATGACTTCTCCGATGTACTCTATTATCATCGTGTGTTTCTCGAGGTCTCGCGCTGCGTACAGACCCAGTCCCTGCAAAATGGAACAAAATTAATTCTTCGCCTGCTTCACAATGCTAGTAATCTCCTTCACTACGCGCAAACTTTGCTTTGAACTCTGCCGTTCACAGTCTGAGTTTATCACCGACAGGAAGTCGTCTTTACAAACTGAACTTCGAGCTATATTAACGTTTTAGAAAATCGTGCGAGCGCGATTTTCAAAACCAGTTGCGGGAACGCACAGGGTTGCCTAGACAACGACTACGAATCCTATTCTTACCTGAATACGTGATCGAGCTAAATAGACGTTATTCCGCCATTCCGTCTTCATGCGTCGATACTGTGAGGATTTCGAATGAACGAACTGCTTGCTGTAAGGACAGGCAACTTCGGTGCCAGTGAATGTCGCTTGGAACGAAGATCGCGATGAACTGCTCGTATGAAGCGTGTGAGGTCTGTAATAATATAAAGCAGCTTTATTAAGGTCAATTTCTGAAAACAGTTGGTGCTCTAACGAGCATCTTGTGAAAGATGAACAGAATAATAATGCGAGCGATCAACTGGTAGTATCAAGCGTCGTACCTTTTAAAGTGCGTACGTAGTTTCGGTTCGGAACGAGCACATCCTGTTGGATTTATGGCAAGAGGTAGTTCCAACAGGGGAGATTTTCCGTACTTGAAGTTGTAATCCACTAACGTTTCCACACCGGGAAGCTGAAAGAACAAAAAAAATTTTATATCACGTTATTGAATTTACAGTAAATACTAAACAGTACTGCAGTACGGTACCATGTATATTAAGAACAATTAATTAAGTTCAATGAATTTTCACTTACAGATTCCAACACTCGAAGAATCGACGGTTCCGAAAGACCGAACAAATCTTCGCCAGTTATGAATTCGGGGAAAACTTTTATACATTTGCATTCTTTTCTCATCTTCTCGATTGCTTCCAGTACCTGCTTCCAGACTCCTGAAGCAGAAAAAAAAAAACGATTATTATATTTACTGTTTAATAAAAGTTTAACCATTTCACACGAATTAACACCCACCTTTCGGAGTGCTATCTTTGAGAGTAAGGTCTGGCATCCCTGGCTCTCGGACTATGATCTGAAACTCTGGTTTCCCGCCGTTGTCGTGAATGGAGCAAAGGTACTGGCTGCGTTTCCCGAGATTCCTCATGCTCCAGTAGAACCTGATGACCTTGTATCCCACCGGGTAGATGGCGTTCGGAGTATGGAATGCTTGCAGCTGATGAGGTAGAAGTTGGCCGACTTCGAGAAAGAGGAGGCTACCGACGCGAAGTCTGTATTTTTCGTCACCATGGTGCATGATGCTGCCGATTTGTCTGTTTTCTTCCCGGTTGACGTACACCCTGCGATGGACGGCCAGCGATTTCAGTTCGTTCTGACGCAGCTCCGGTGCCATCTGCTTGGTCTGGTGCTGGGGACAGAATATGGCTTTGTCTTTGAAAAACGTGCACTTTTCCTTGCGAGCGCAGGCGAGGTGGTAGACGTTGGTGCATCGAGATCGGAAGCAGGTCAGTGTAGCGCCCCGTTGGTGGCAGAGCGTGCAGTCGACCGTCAGCGCGCGTTTTAGGGTGGATTCCACATTCATCAGAGCTCCGTTGACCTGTTCGTACACATCCGCCGACCACAGGGCACAATTCAGGTGAACCCACTTGTCCACGTCGTAGTTCAGAAGCCTGAAAATAAAGATCAAAACGTTTTTGATTATTTCGGTTTCTAGCAATTTGACCCATTTACGAATTTCGAGATTTATTGAAATACTAGAAATAACTGCTACTGTAATCACAAGATGCAAGGTACGCGCGTGACTGGTGCTTTGGCGAGAATGAAAATAGATGCGGAGATTGTAACTCACCTCGAACATCCGTCAGCAGGGGAGTCGCCAACGGTTTGGCACATCATGCACGTTCTAGAGTCCGTCACTTCGCCCGGTTTCAAACACATGTCCAGTTTGTCCAGGAGACTTCCCATTTCCTTCTGAGTGCCAGGTGAGTATTTCGGGGGTATTATTATATCCGGATTCCAGTAGCCCCACTTGTTGATGCGCGCCTTCTTGCCGGCGGGGGCGTCCACGGAGGCGTCTTGGGCTCGGTGCTTGCGTCCTTTCGTGGGAGGTATCTGAACTTTTTTCAACACCGTGGGACTGGGATGCTCTGGCCACTCCTCTGACAAGGAAACCTGTTAAAAAAGTCAAGATTTATTTTTAAACATATTTTTGATTTCCAACAACTGAACTTACGTTCCTACTTCTCTCAGTTTTTGTTTTTATTATTAACTTACATAACGGTCCTGGACAAGGCGAACTGGTAACTCTTTACAAGTTACAACTTCGTATTTTCTAATAATTCGTACGCTCCGATGTAAACTGACTTATTTTTGGGGTATTTTTTTTCAAGCCATACTTTAATAGTTATTTTATAGTTAATTATAACACGTCAATTTTAAGGAAAACATTATTCCGAAAACGATGAAGGAATACTGCAATTAGAAACTTTGTCAATATAAATTCGTGCATTACGAAACCAGCCGTCACTGGTAACTGGCAAGATATTTCTGGCTTTCCTAATATCACCCCCGTCTGACAGATCGTGCAGCAGAGGATTACACAGTGACTTACCTCTTCCGATTTGTCGTTGACAGAAATTTCGTCAATGGCGGGTTTCGCTTCGACTCCTGCCGGAGTGAGGGGACTGCTAGCCGGTTGCGACAATCCGGGAGATGAAACCGTGGGTGAAGGAGCGGGCAATCCCGGAGAAACCGAAGCAGGCAAGGACGAGGCTTCCTTGGGAGACTGCGCCTCCTGAGCATTGAAGACGGGATGCGCAACAACGGTGGCAGCCTCCTTCTCCTCCGTCACCGGTAACCGGTGAGTGATCGTAAACTGGACGTAGCAGTTCGTGCTGCAGAACAGCACGTCCTCTTCCTCCTGTTCGTCCTTCTGATTCGAACCCAGGTCCGAAGCCTTTTTCATGATGCCGGCGTTGGTCACCAACACGTCGCAGTGTCGACAGAATTTATGCTGGCCGTTGAGGACCGCGGAATCCTTGGAGAAGATGCCGCCCAGTTTGTTGGACGGGGAGATGGTTCTGTCGATGTCGAAGGTGGAGGGAATCGCGATTTTTAAGAAACCGGCCAGGGCGGACAGCACGGCTCCCACGTCTTCAGCCGCGGATGACGTCAGGGTCAACGTCACCGACACGTTGCCCGTTTCCTTCAGCGGTTCCGAGGAGTGAGCGAGTCCCAGCTTGTTGCGCAGCGACGCGATGCCCCGATCGCCGCCGAATTGATTTTCCTTGTCTTTCGTTTTGACGTCGTCGTCGTCGAAATCGTAAATGTCCTTCCTCCTCTCGTCCGGACGCAGCGGGATCGGTCGGATGGGAATGGGCGCGACCAGCGGGACGACCGGGGATCCCATCCGGATGTTTTCCTTCTCGTCGTCCTCGATCAGTTCCAGTCCGCTGAACAGCAGGGGCACGTCGAACATGAAACATTCCGGAGACGAAGACGAGACGACCGTGTCCGGGGAATCGCGATCGTAACTTCCGAACTTGTCGATTATGGGAGACGCCATCAGCGAACCGTCGGCGTTCCGACGACCGGCCGTCGCGTTCTGACTCGGAAATTCGTCCTTGTAATATCCCCTGGACTTGGACGGCGGCGGCGTGCTCGTTCTTCCGTAATGGGAAGGAACGTTGCTTCCAAACGGTTGGGTGTTGTAGAAATCGTCTTGCCTGATGATGCTCGCGGCGCCGAAAGCTCCTCGCAACCTGTTTTCTTTCGGATTGGTGCCGCTCCCGTACGCGGGACAGACGTTCAGAATGGGAGGTATGTCCGGTTCCACGATGTGTATCGGGGGCAGATTGCGCAGCAACATCCGGGTGTTTTCCATGTAGGCGTCGTAATCTTCCTCGGGTTTTGGAGTCATCTTCCCGCCGCTGGAGGTCTTCCGGCGCTTCTTGGGCGGTCCTCCCGGTTTCGTCTGCTTTATCTGACGCTTGACCTGCGCGGGCGGTTTCTTCTTCGCTTTGGCCGCTTCTTCCGCCAGCAGTAACTCCGCCATATTTCGATCCTCCTCCGGCGTCTTGTGAGTCAGTGGCATTCGCTCTATGGCTTCCAGCTGCTTCTGCTGTTCCTTGGTCAGTTGGATGTGTTCGTCCGGATCCGGATCCACTTCGTCGGGACGCGGTTGCGACGGTGCATTTTGCAGCAGCTGTTTCAACAGGACGTTCTGGGTTGACGTATCCGCAACGGGTTCTGTCCTACTCGCCGCCTCCATGGCTTCTCTCTTGACGAGGACTTTCGGATCCATTCCGGCGATAAGTTCCTCCTTCTGAGCCGCAGCCATTTCCTGTTTTATTCTGCACGAACCGAGGAGGCCCTCCTTCTTGATATCCTGATCGGAAAGGCGCAATCCCTCGGTGGTCGGCGTAAAATTCACCTGCTGAATCTTATACGTTTCGGGAAGATTCGGATGGGAAAGTCTTGGAACTTCGACGGTAGAAACTACCTGCAGCATTCTGGATGGGTCCCCTTGAATGGGATGGGACAACCGGGTGGTGTTTGCCAGGGTCGCCTGCGGCAACCTGACGGAATCCGTGGTGATCGCCGGATGCGACAGACGAGGGGGTTCCGTCCAGTTGTGAGTCAGTCTCGGCGGCTCGGATGCGGCTGCCGCAATCTGAGCGAACCTCGACGGTGGGTTTTGAGGCAATCTGCTGCTGGTAATTTTCGTTTTTTCGGCCAAGACCAGTTGGGCCAATCTCGGATTTTCCATCAAAACCGCGTGAGAACCTTTCGGAACGTCCACGGTGACGTACTGCATCCTGGGTCCGCCGGCAGACATGACGTGCGTTAAACGCGGCCCCTCGTTCAAAATGGCCGGTCTGGGGGTCGTAGATATGAGGTGAGTTAATCTTGGAGGTTCCGACGACGAGCTGATTTGAAAAGTACCGGTCGAATCTTGAGACGGAGGAGTGGATTGTCTGTTTTCCGAGCTGCTACTCGACGGTAACCCGACTTGCGACACCTTCGGAATGAAAGCGCCGGCCGGACGATAGGTGGGTCTGAACTTCTGCATCGCGTCACCTCTCGCCAAAACCTGAGCCAATAGCTGGGGAGGAGGCTGGCGTATCGACACTCCTTGCAACGATCCCGACTCGGCATTTTCGATCAGAACGAGAGGCCTGATGTTACTCTGTTGCTCCCCCGTTCTTTGTAAGGCGATGATATTACCCGGCTGCAGAGAGCTGACCAAACTGGTGCCAGGGGCGACCGAAACGGCAGGGTTGGCTGAAAATACCGCCGACGCGCTAACTGGATGCTTGATTCCGGAACTGGTCAGAACCACGTTGCCCTGCGTCGCCTGGCTCGAAGTTCCCGCAAACGCTTGATTTATGAGCGCGGCGGTGCTAACGTTGATGGCTGGCACAGTGGTAAACGTCAGATTTCCCGAAGTGGTTTTTGCACCTTGTAAACCGAGTAGGTTGGTA
This sequence comes from Scolopendrellopsis subnuda, assembly GCA_034694405.1. Classification (NCBI taxonomy): domain Eukaryota; kingdom Metazoa; phylum Arthropoda; class Symphyla; family Scolopendrellidae; genus Scolopendrellopsis; species Scolopendrellopsis subnuda. The sequence continues at coordinate 15,437 of JAQFYH010000022.1, forward strand.
ACCAAACGGTTTCCGGTGAGAATGTTGACGGTGGTGCCCGCCGTCGACGTGCCGCTGCTGAACGTCAAATGCCTCAAATTCACTGAATGCATGGGAGTGGAAGTTACGGCGCAGGACACGCTGCTTGCTGGGATTTGACCGATGGAGACGGGCTGCTGAAATGAGGTGACAGGAACCACGGGCTGAGTTTCGGTTGTCGGGGTCTCGTCCTCCAATATCTGGTCTGGGAGTTCCGGGCCTGGCTGAGTATTCTTCAGTATAATTGAAAAAGTGCCGCGGGGATCCGACTTGGCTATCGTATCCGTGTGAACGCTCTTGGAGTTTTCGATTTCCTGTAAACTCGTCACCACGTCGTCTTCGTCGAGCGAAGGCAGACCGAAACCGTCCTTGACGTCGATGTCGTCGAAGGCCAGAGGCCCGGGAAACTCTTCGATGTGGAAGTTGGGCATATTTTCTTCTTGCTGCTTACTGCCAGTGTTATCTTCCTTTGACGTCGTTGGAAACTCTTGGGAGGTAGAAGTCTGCGGAGTCGGAACTCTCGATTCGGTCGGTTTTTGAATGTTTAATACTGTGGCGGAAACGCGACCGACGTTCGTATCTTGCGACGAAAACTCACTCTTACTCGATTCTGCAACTTGTTCCGCTGAATTCGTTTGATTAACTGCGCTCAGTTTGGAAGTGCTCGTTTCCGCGGGCGTCGGGACGGTGGCCGCGGCCTGACTACTTGTTGCCGCCACGCTGGTTTCCGCGGGTCGTTCCGCAAAGCCAGCGTTGCTTCCGCCGTTGTTGTACGGACTGCCGCCCCTCAATCCGCAGAAATGACGTCGAATGAACGGATTTCGCAAATACTTGGGATGGAACTCTTTGGGCAGACCACCGCCGCGTAGGCCGAATCGCAAAGGAAATCCACCGCGCAGTCCGGGAGCGCTGCCGTCCGGCGGAGTGTGCGCGTGCGCGTTCAACTCGGGAGACGGCAGGTCCGCGTCGGGCGACATGGGATTGGTCTCTTCGGAAGTCGCGCGACTCTCCTGGGTGTTCTCGGAAGTGTCCATGCTCCTGGAACCGGTGGAATTTTCCGACGGTTCTACCGGATTCCTCATTTCGGCCGGAGACATTCGAACGTCGATGCTCCTCGTCGGCGACGAGGTTGTTGCCACCGACGTAGTGCTGCCGAGATTGGAGGCGGTGAACGTCGACAGGGCCGAGAGAGCGGGCGACGAACAACTCGTCGACATGGGCATCGACGAAACCGGATCGGGACTGAGCGGCGCCATGTGACCGGCCAGGAAGGTGATGGGACTGACGACCAGCGAAGACGCCCCGCTGTAAGAGATGGGACTCAGCGGCGGCATCGACACGGACGACGTGGAAATGACCGGACTCAGGGGCGGAACCGACGCCGATACGCCGTTGGATAACGACGTCACCAAATTCTGGAGCGGCTGCGTGCCCACGTTGGTGTTGGCTGCGTTCACTGAAAAGAACAGATTATGTTAGTGAGTAATCTAAAAAAAATCGTTCAATAAAGTATGAAATAATTTCAGAATGCATTACAATAAGAAATTATAATGTTACTGTCGTGGGTTACGATTGGTGGAAAAAAAAAACTGTCGTGGGAACATTTTTTTTAATATTCCCTCACTCCAAGTTTTAATTTGTTCTCAAACGTCACATTATATAACTACATCCAGTACCCACTTAAAACGCCAAAACTTATGTAAACTGAAGCAAAGTAAAATTTCTATAACTTTAATGTGTAAATGGGATGACAAATTATAATTTAATAATCGCTTTAGTATTGTTTCAAAATTTCAAAACATTAAATATGTGTGTGTTTTTATTTTATTTCATTTCTATCATTATTTAAAACAAACTAAATCGTGGGAAATAGCTCACCTTCCACTGAATGTATCACAATCATCCCAAGATAATCCGCGGAACGCTGTCGATGTGAATCACTTTTTCCTATTCACAGTAACAGCGTTCCGCAGAAAATCTCGGGATAATTGTGATACATTCAGTGGAAGGTGAGCTATATTTCCCACGATTTTGTATTTTTTTTAAATTAAGATTTAGTAACGACCAAAATGGAATAAAATAAAAAGAGACATATATTTAATGTTTTGAAAGAATACTAAAGCGATTGTTAAATTATATTTGTCAACCCATTTACACTTTAAGTAAAAAGAGACAGAAATGTTACTAAATACAACCGAGTGTAACTTCCGTGATAACGAGCTAAACAAGTATCTCACCATGAACAATTTTCCGCAATATTGATCAAACACCAAAATAGGTCGCGAGATTTATACCCTATTTTTATCATTTAATTGTAATCGCATTGCAATGGTTTCTTCGTGCTGCAAGTATGACGTTAATATTACACACAAAAACAAGAGCGTAATTTGATACGTAACCGTCTATAACTTGTAGTACGTATAAACAATTTAATTAATTAATAATTCATTCGCTGCAAATTTTTTTTGAAATCTTGCGGCTTTTCCAACACGCAGACATTATTAACGGGAGCATACCGTTGAGGATCGTTACAGGATTACGGAATGAGTGATATATAGGCCTACAGAGTATAGCAATTCCAAATTAACTCCAGATTGATGTTACACGTATAGAAACGCAGGATTAATTTTAGGCTCCAGTTAATTGATATTTGTAATGTGAAGTATAATTAAATTTGTTAAGCTAAATAATAAATGGTCGGTGGATAGAATGTATAAAATATTAGCGAATATCCAAGTCAGGAGTCAGGAGTCAGAGGGTTCCAAACTTCTTTTTGGGTTTAAAAATACAGAGTATATATATGCTGCCCAAGTTTAGTACATCCCAAGGGCGGTCACTTACCGCTCATATATCCGCCAACTGCTTCCAAAACTTTACTATTTTATTAAAGAAAAAAAAATGATGCACCCAAAAATAGCAATGTATCCTGGAGGGGCAAGCTGGTTTATATGCCCCTCCGTGGGTTCTAAAGAAAAAAAAGCTCACACACTTTTTGCGAATGTACAATTAAGAGTATACATTAAGTCATTAACCAAGAGATATAAAATTATGTTGTTTAAAACAATGCAATTAATGTTACATTACTTAGCTTATACTATCTATATATATACCGGCTTTCAATATTATTTAATTAAAACCTAAAAACCAAAACTGTGTTCTCTCACAGATAGCGCCATCATGCGGTTTTTGGGTTTTTTTTTATTAAAATTATTTTAAAAGAGAGGTAATTTTTTTTTTTGTAAATCAGTAATATGAGTTAAGCAATGTAACACTGCACTCTGCACATCGTTTTTTTAAACATAATTTTATATCTTGTGGTACACTTTTGTACTAAACTTTTGTTATATTGGACTGACTCACTCCAAATCCTGTATCCGCCACTGACTACATCACGATAATATAAAGAATGTTATTATTTACCATGGGTATCGGAATGACGTATTCCATCAGAGCACGCGGAAAGGATTTTGAATTTCAGGAATTATGAAATACAATCTCACGAGCTTTAACCCTCCTCATCTCATGGTTACGCAACAGGGTATAACTAGATTACCATAGAGCGTAGGCTACCTATACTTATAGTGCTGGTTATTATTTTTATCTATTCTTTATGTAATTGGAATATTATTTCTCAATTTCGTGACGCTATATACGGAGATATTACATCATCACAATAATTATTAGATAAGAAATAGAGCCAAAGTATATAAGAAGTTATAGCGGAATTTTTTTCCCCACCAGCAGTTGAAAGATCCGGTTATAATATATACGACCACTAAGGGGGGTAAGTCGCTCTCTATATTGCCAATATTCTCTGAGGTACCGGATCGTGGACATCGTGCCAGGTCAAAGAGATATCGACAGCATAATTCCACAATTCATATAAGATATAAAATTCATATCCTCTTGATCCTGCTCTGGGTCGTATTCAGACAATGTTTGAATATCGCCAATCTATAGGGTTTTTTTGTTGAAGTATTTGTTAGGATGCTGTTATGATCGTGTTTAAGAGTTATGAAATAATTCTTTAAAAAAAAAACTGGGATTGGGAGTTAACAATCTTGAATTATTTGTATGTATTTTTAAAAATTCTCATCTACATTGAAGACTGGAGCCACTTCAAATTTTCACTGGAGCTCATCCATCATGTTATCAGTAGTCCAACTTATACCAAAGGCTTTTCGGATAAAAAAATAAATTGATTTTCTTTTTCAATATGGAATAAGAAGCCTGGGCTGATTAAAAATGTAGCCGACTGCTCTTTCCTTATTGAAAAATATGTTTCTGTACTATAGGCTATCCGAGGTACGACGTATAGGTTAAAGTTATCTTATACTGCCGCAGTACTACAAAGTTCTGTATGAGGATATAGGACTCAGCAATCCGTATGGAGAACGTGATTACTTCTACAGAAATATGATTACGGATCCGTACATAAAATTGTGGTTTAGGACTTTAGGGCATTGGACTTTCTGTCTGTACATTACCAAAATTGATATAAAATTGAACAACTGTAAAACTTTAACAAAAAAAAGGTGGCAAATTACTACTTAGGATGGAACACTATGGAACACCACATGCAATTGTGATAATGAAGTCCAAAATGGTACTCGTTGTTTGGCTCTAGATTTTACCCATTGAAAACTGTAAACTTATCCTTGTTTATTTTTCTTCAGGAGACTCGAAAACCCAGTAAAAATGGCCATGAAAAATATTATCTTATAAGAGTTTTGTTTTTAACGTGAAATCAGTTTTACAGAAATAATTGATTTCTCTTATTTCTCCTACATATAAGCTTTCAATAAATAGAGTTTATAGGGCATCAAGGGAGAGTAGGAAGATATTGGATGTATTCCCTAGATCATTCTCGTTAGCCGAAATGGATCCTACAAGATTATCCGATCGATTGTTTTATTATACGGCATATGAAATCCGAAATTCGTGGATTTGTTTATGTTTTCTGATATTTTTCTGTCAATAAGATCAAAGCAAAGCTGATCAAGAACAAAACGTTCCATTTGAGTCATTTCTCTGCATAAAATACTGGCGAAATTCACAGCATACGTCGTTATATTAGCATAAACAATTTCGTTGATGGACCGTTTAATATTATAGAAATATACGTATTTTCCACTATCCCATAAATAACATTAACCTTTTTCAACCCTTTATAATTCATATCTGTCAATTAAGGTAATTAATAAACGAGACCTATGATATTTTCGACGAATGCACCTTCTAACTTATGCGGTTCTTGGAGGATAAATGTTTCGGCCTTTCGGGAACATTAATAATAGGCTACATATAAATATACAGAGGTAGTTAAGTTGTTTTTAATGTCGGAATAATATTGACCATCCCTTTGCTGAAATAGGCTATAAGTTATATTATAGTTTGTGTAATTTTACTTATAAAATATTATAACTTAGTCCTACATAATAACTTGAGTTATTACTCCGAATTTCCTATATTAGGTTAACTATCTAAGGTATTTTCTTATATCAATGCGAGAAAATTCTGTCCTGTAGTACGGTACCATATGGTTTGGTTAAAACTATCTTTTTACCCAACAGATTTTACAGCCAAATGTCAGTAATAATTTCTAGTGATTTTAAACAGAACACAAGGGGAAGAAGTTGACTTCAGAAATTATTTTAAACAGAAATAAGAAACAGGCGAAGAGTCAGTGAAAGTTTTGACTGACCTTTAAAGACTCTTTAAACTTTTGTAAAAACTTTAACACGTAATAATATGGCCACAGGACAACTTTATAAGTTTCAATAAAGTATTTGGAAGTAGCTTTACAAGTTCAAATCGATTTAGCGTAATCGATATAGAACCGAGATTGATGAATTGAAACCGTGTGGAAACTTAATTAAAAGCCATTTAAAAGAAAGACGAAAAAGAAAATCCGTAAATTAAGCGAATCATTCAATGATTAACTGTATTAAATTATACAGAAACCATTTTCGAAGTAATTAGGTTTAAATCAACACGTGTTTATAGGTTTGAAACCCCATTGAGATGAAAGAAAAAGTTTAGACTTACCACTGGCATTTTGACAGGCATTTGGAACGTTCAAAATTCTTCCAAAACAATCCAGAAAAAATATAGTATAATATTCGTATACAGTACTCTCTAAAACAGTCGTTTAAGTTTATTGCTCGGATATACAACACGTTACATCCGCTAGAAGGTAGCTTCTGTGATACTGTGTAAAGACCACGCCAACCGGCTCACATTCACACCAATCAATAGCTGCTTCGCTCCTTTGTACATGCAAAGAGAGAAAACCGAGCATGGCAAGGTACGAAGAGAGAGAACCGTACCGTCGAGAGGGAAAAAAGTTTTAAAGTGCGGACTATCGCAGAAAAATTCATCACATGGAGCGAGAAAAATGATACATGTCTTATCGAAAAAAATGTAAGAGGATGATAAAATATTCTTTTATTTCTATAAAGGAATGAGAATATATTATTACAAGAAAAATTGCGCAGTGCAAAAAGTATGAAATACTGTTTTGGACGTGTGAATTCATTCGGTTTTATTGGGTGACTAATGAGTTCATATTCAGTTTGATGGATTGATGATATCGTTATGTTCCCATTGGTACAAGAAGAAAGCGGGGGTTGTAGATTGTAGAGGCTACTCTGAATCCTGTCGAAAGTTGACTGACTGTATTTTTATAGCAAGTACCGGTATACAGCGAACATTCGACTTGAAAAACTCAGACAATATAATTAAAAAAAAATAAATAATTGTACATAATTGTAAATATGAGTTATAGAAATTTATAGGCCCTAGTTAATTGGATGGTAGCCTCTGAGCACCTAAACTTAAATAAATAAATAAACTTGCGGTAGACTGATCACCTTGAAAATGAAAATCAACGGAAATGGCATTCATTTTCTCTCAGGCCTCTCGTCTTATTTTCATTCGCCCGTTTATCCCCCCTATAAAGATTTTTGTGTATTTCTTGCAGAAAACCTATTGTGGTTCACTTTCCTCCTCTTTTTGCTAATTTAAGGGGGTCTCGAGAAAAATGACACGCTACGGGAAATTTTCAAAATAATACCATAAATCTGAAACTTTTCTTATGCAAAGATTATCAAATAGTATGAAATCGAAAAAAAAAATGTCACCTAGCTAAAATTCGAGAAAAAAATTCGGAAAGTTTGAGATTCGCCATAGACCCTATTGCACCACCTCAACTTTCCGAATTTCTTCCTCGAATTTTAGCTAGGTGACATATATTTTTTT
>JAQFYH010000023.1:0-22346 GCA_034694405.1 Scolopendrellopsis subnuda
ATAAGAATTTTTGTTTTAATATCAAGAATATTTCTGCTTCTATAAAGAGCGCCTACCACGGAGGATAGGCGTTTGTTGAGATGAATAAAGTGATTTTTGAAAGATAATTTACTGTCAAAATAGACTCCAAGATATTTCACTTGGTCAAGGCGATTAAGAGGATTATTAGCGTAAAAGAGATTGAGGTCAGGTTTATAATTAATGTATGAAAAAATAATATATGAAGTTTTAGAGATGTTAACATTAAAGAAGTTTTGAGTGCACCATTTATGGACCAAGTTTAAAGAGTTATTTATTTGCTGTGCAATATTATCGCTTGAATGATCAGAAAAAGTTATAGTAAGATCATCAGCATACATTAAAGAAGTAACCGTCCTCAGGTCCTCCAAACCAAGGAGGAGATCATTCACATAGAGATTAAATAGAATAGGTCCCACAGAGCTTCCTTGAGGGATGCCTGAGGAGGTATAATGAGGAGTGGAAACAAAGGAGCCGATGCGAAAACAATAGCTATGGTTAGTGCAGAGATCAATTATGAGATTTATAAGGTTAAAAGGAATATTAATATCGTTAAGTTTAAGTCTAAGAATTTCATAATTGATGCTATCAAAAGCTTTAGAAAAGTCTATAAAAACAGTGACAGAGGTACCAAAGTCATCTAGAAAGTTAACCGTTTTATCAGTGAGAGAGAAAAGAATATCATGGGTAGAGCGGCCTTTTCTATAGGCGTATTGACGATTGGATAGAATATTGGAATTTTCAAGGTGAGAGGAAAGAACATCGGAAATAAGTTTGTCATACCATTTAAGCCAAATAGGGAGAAGGGTGATGGGCCTAAGATTCGTAATATCAGAGCACCGAGGATTTTTTCTAATAGGGAGAATAATTGAGTTTAAAAGAGCGTCTGGAAAAGAACCGTTATTGAGTGCGTGAATAAAGATTTTAATAATATGAGGTAGCAGAATATGTTTCGCTACCGAAATTAGAGAGGAGTGGAACCCTAGATTATCACTTTTGTTAATAGAGCACAGACTATTAAGCTGAGAATTAAAGAACTCGCCAAGGCAATTTTCGTGCGATAAACAGGAAAAAAGATCATGAGAATCAGAATCGTAAATACAGCCACTAATTTTATCAACAGTGGTTTTAGAGGAAGAGAGATGCGTCATACAATTGGCCAGCTTGGCAGCAACAATGAGGGGATCGTCGATAATAACATTTTGCTCGGTATATACGTAGGAATAGGACGTCGATTTTTTTCTATTAAGAACAGAGTTAATCACATTCCAAACTTTTTTGATGTCATCACCCTCCTCTTTAAGTCTATGCGAAAAATAGTTATTTTTAAGATTAGATCTGGTTTTGTTTATTAAGTTCCTAATGCGATTATAAGAGTTTTTGAGGAGGGAATCGAAAGGTTTTTTCCTAAGTTGCTTGTGAAGAATAGATTTCTTTCTAATTAACTCCAGAAGGTCATCGTTCATCCATGGTTGTTTAAAATACACAGAACCAGAGTTATCTTTTCGTCTCACCAAAGGTCTAGAACACTCAAGGAAATTAGTCTTGATCGTCTCAAAGTATTCATTAACCCCACAGTTACTATTTAAATTACGAATTTTACTTTCAAGGTCATTGTTTGTGGAAATTTCCTGGGAAATATTCCCCTGTATAGAGTATAGGTATTTTTATTCCTAAAAATTGTGATCAAAATCTACGAATTATGCGATTTGGAATTACATACTGTGAATAAATCCGTGCTGCTGTTTTTTTCTCAAAGCAAAAGCGTAATAGAAAAACATTTTCTAAGAGCTCCAGATGGTTATATTTTCAAATATATTATTTTTCCAGTAAAATATTTTGGGAATTTTCAACAATCCTTACTATCAATCTAGGATTAGACTTCATATTAATTTCAATGTGAAGTTGCTCCACTCACTTCACCCTTTTTTTTTTAAAAACTGCCTTTTTGCTACTCGAAAAGGTTGACCAATCTCCAGTTCTGCACTATGCTCGATAAAATCAAAAAATTCGACGTTTTCTCTCTCTAATCCAGATTTATCTTTTGTTGCTAGGTATTACGGAGGAAATGAATTTATCGACGAAATCGAGTTGTTGTGCCAAAGGCGAGCTTTGGAAGCCTTTGGTTTAGATCCAGAGCAGTGGGGAGTCAACGTCCAGCCATATTCGGGTTCCCCGGCCAACTTTGCTGTGTACACCGCACTAATTGGACCTCACGGAAGGTTAATGGGTGAGCAAGGACTCTTTGCAGTCACGCATACAAAACTCCGTATTATGGTTGTGTGGAGTTTTATTTAACTCCGTAATTGGCTAGAATTTTCCCTTACTGCAAAACCCAAAACTATAATAATTATTATTACCATACATGCTTTATTTGACAGAGAAAGGATCACAAATGAAACAATGCATAGAGTGCAAAAATAAAAGAAAAAATTCTATCAGTACCATCCAAAAGACCCTTTAAAAATTCTGCAAATTTTTCCAAAACTCCCTAGAAAAAATTTCATATACTCGTACAGCACAGCACGGTTATGCTAGATTCCAAAGTTCAGACTAATATTGTTTTATGTTATAATTTGCATGGCTAATGTTACAATACCAAAAGCTGAGCACGAACTTTCTATTCGTGTATTTTCTTTTTGCGTGGTGTCATATAGCATAACCGTGCTCTCAGCATATCGCGTATTTTCTTGATTACGCTCTAAAATGTCTAAATGAACATTTTATTTGTTGAGAGCCATTATAAGTATACAGTCTGGTATCTACCTTGCGTCGTAAAAGAAAAACGGAGTATTTTGTCATACTATCTTGTAGTCCTCTACTCAAGACATTATAATGTTTTCGTGGTATTTAAAATATAAACGTGGATTTGAACTGTCACGGTAGTCACCAACTTCAAATCGGAGACCTTGAGACTTTTGCTTCCGTTGAGCAAAAAACATAAAGCGGGCTTGGTAGATGAAATTAAATTCTTATCAAAAGTTCGGTTTTTCTCCGCGTCCGTCACGTTGCGTTTTACCGCTCTGATTGGTCGAACCTCGAAGTTCCCAGTATATGATTGGTCAAACGCAACGCGCCGGACGCGGTGAAAACCGAGTTCAACTCACGCGCAAACTGCACACGAGCGCGGACCATCGGAATATGCCGTAATTTATTTCCGCAATTTTAATACAAAATTTTATAATTTCAGGTCTTTACTTGACTGACGGGGGTCACCTGACTCACGGATTCTTCACCCCCCAGAAAAAGATTTCAGCCACCTCGCTCTTCTTCGAGTCGATGCCATACAGGGTTGATCCGGTGGCAGAAGCAATAGATTATGACGCACTAGCCAAAGATGCGAAATTGTTCCGGCCAAAAATTATCATTGCAGGTAGGCTTTTCCCATGAGATCCTTGTGGAAACAGTAAAAACTCGCCTGCACGGAGGTTTTTTTTACTGCGTGAGCTCGACTGTTCATATGATTTTCGTTTACAGCGAGATCAAAACCACATTTATTGATAAGAAATAGGATCTACTTTATGAATTAGATTGAACAAGGTTTACTAGTGATATATGAATGCGTTAAAATGTTACTCTAAAAATTTAACGCAATTCGAGACGTTAATTTTTTTTTGGCGAGTCGAATTTGAATTTGCTCGCAATAACTTTTGTTGGTTCAGTCGCTATTTACGCGATGACCCTGAAAGGATTGATTTTGCTGTAAAAAGTGTTAGTTCTAATTTAGTCTTGTCTTGCGCAGGAGTCAGCTGCTTTCCACGCAATTTAGATTACAAGCGTTTCCGAGAGGTCTGTGATAGCGTGGACGCTATCCTGATGTCGGACATGGCTCACATCAGCGGTTTGGTGGCCGCCGGTGTCGTTCCTAGTCCTTTTGAATATTCCGATATCGTTACAACAACCACGCACAAAACTCTCCGAGGACCCCGCGCCGGCGTCATATTTTATAGAAAAGGTAACGGAACTCTTCAATAACGTAACGATATTTTAAATTGCGAAAGATTGCTGGAACTTTTTTTTTTTTTAAAAAAACTTTACTTGTTTTCCCTTTGCAAACAGGACTGGATTTAAGGTAACAACTAATTTTATCTTTACGAGATTGTATAACAAGTCTCATTTAGGTAAAAAACGTTCTAAAGACCCTGCCACTGCTAAAAACTTACGGTACAATGAATTCTTGCGCTGGATATAATTGCCGGGAATCGCCCGCTGCGGTCTCGATGTTGAATTTAATATTTATTCGACTTGTAGGTGTGAAAGGATTATCCAAAACTGGAGATGAAATATTTTACGACTACGAGGCCAAGATCAACGGAGCCGTCTTCCCTGGCCTCCAGGGTGGACCGCACAACAACGCCATTGGTGCCATCGCCGTAGCCATGAAGCAGGCCACGACTCCCGAATTCAAGGCGGATCAAGCTCAAGTCATAAAAAATGCCAAAGTTCTAGCTGCGTGTCTTCAAGAGAGCGGCTACAAATGCGTAACGGGTAAAGAAGTTGTTTTACCGTTTCTCGGGGTTCATTCTTCCGCACGGTAATTGTCACTCGTTAAGAACTCCTGTGACTGTCACCTACTTACCTCTGAGTTTTATTAACCATTGTAAGCCATACGTTTACTTGAATGTGACGTACTTTATTGAAACTGCGAGATATCAAGAAAATAAAATCAGGAATGAATCGTCACACCTGACCTTCGAATTCGTGTCAACTTGAGAATTTCTTATTGATTCAAGCCTGCGATCGATCGATTTTAAGAATTTTTCGATAGAACGAGGAGGGGGCTGAAAATCCGCGGCGCCTGATTCTTATCGTTTTTATTTTGTTTGTTTTTAAAGGCGGAACTGACAATCACATAGTTTGGGTCGATCTTCGACCTGTCGGGCTCAACGGATCTCGCGCCGAAAAGATCCTGGAGGAGATTTCAATCGCCTGCAACAAGAACACAGTCCCCGGGGACACGAGCGCTCTCAATCCTGGAGGAATTCGCTTTGGAACTCCGGCTCTCACAACGCGCCAGCTGAAAGAAAACGACATCAAGCAGGTCGCGGAATTTATTAACCAAGGTATAACATTTCTTCCACACTTTGGTTGTTAATCAATTTCAAACCAGTTTGTCCTAGCGAGGAAGGCTGTATATTTTCCTAAGTACGGTAATAAAGAATTGACACTAAAATGTGTGTGAACTTGTGGAAAAAATATCACTTCTCTGACTTTGGAGTAGGAGGAGGACTGAGAGGACTCTGATAGTCGGCGCTCGTCGATTGTGGCAAAATGTTGAATATATCTCATCCACCACCAGTTTGAGGTGATGGGGCTGTTGCTAATCTCAAGTATTTAATTCGACACATTTCTGTAGAAGAGCAGCTTATAAACTCTACGCGACGAAACACATTTCAAAAGTGTCGACATTTTTTTGGGACTTAAAAAATAAATTCTAATACTGAGTATTTGCTATTTTGTTTACCAGGTCTTCAGTTGGCGTTGGAAATAAAGAAAGTGAGTGGCCCAACTGTAGCCGAATTCAAATCCAAGTTGTCCGATCCCGAGTTCGAACCCCGGATCAAGAAACTGAGAGATCAAGTCGAAACATTCGCGTGCAAATTCCCGATGGCCGGATTTGACGATTATTAGATGAACGGGGAATTTAAAAAAAAAAAAACCTCAGAATCACCGCAAATAATTTTTTTTTTACTTTATAATCACGTATTATTAAACGGGAGATCAAAAGGATTCAAAATATTATTACTGGTAAATATCTATCAAATTTTATTTTTTATGTCTGTATTTACAGCGTATAATTATGTTAGTTTAAAAATGCACCAACATTAATGCCAACATTCCTCAATTATTGCCTCCGTGTAAAAAAAAAACTGTGATAAGAAATTTAATTCCAGTTAATTTTCATATTTTTGTATTAGACAGGCTTTAAAACAGTAAAATATTACGGTAATAAGTTATGTTTTACGAGTAATTTTACGAACCAAAATAATTAGGTCGGAATAAATGAAGTTTATCAATATTTCTCACGTTACGTGCCGTTTCATTTTTTATTTTCGCGGGGAAAATGAGGAACGTTCTTCAACGTTGCGGAAATCGGTCTCCCTGTGGAGTTGCTGGATTCAATGCCATTGTTGGAATTTGGAAACCTGCTTTGTGGATGTGGCCAAATATATTTACTTGCAACATAACACGAGTTCGAATTCTTGTTTACAAAACTGAAATCTTATCTGCTTTATTAATACTGATTAGAGATAAAAATTGAAGCCAGCAATATTGGCCCTCCCTTAATCTCGTTTGGATCAAGTCGGATCTTACTGTCGTGAGAAGATGTCGAATTTTTCTTGTCCTGATCCCCACGTGACACCACCAAAGTCAGATTGATCTCTGTATTCGTGATGCGATGGCTTTATCCATCTGGGAGCCACCAAACTACGGATATTCGTATAAAGACTCGGGATAATTGCAAGTTAAGTGAATTATTTATTGTTAGATAAATCTTTTACTATACAATGGTTTTGTAATATATATATTTTTAGAAATCTTCGTCACTTTCTTTTCTTTCAGCCTCCGGTCCGGTGGGTTTCTTAGGAGCCTTCTCGATATCGATGTCGTCGCCGCTAAATAAATCCGACTCGTCGTCATCGTCGTCGTCATCGAGATCTAAATCCGAGTCCGAACCCAAGCTGTCCAATTCCTGAAAAATCCACAATGAACGTAAGTTACGTTTTATATCCGTGGAACGGGAGTCCAAACGACGAATAAATCGCTCCCAGTAAATATTATTCTTACGTCTTCCACTGTCATGGATCCGATTACCCTTCTGCCTCCGATTACATCTCGGCCAGTTTTGACTGTTGAACAAACAACAAGTATGGTTTTAAAAAAAGCACAATAATACGTGCGTACGGCGTCAGAAGGAGGAAAATGAAAATTGAAATGTTTCAAATACTACACACAGAAACTCGCAGTTTCGTACGTCGGGGACAAGATTGAATCGTATGGTTATTTGTAAGCAAAATAATTAATTTTCGTGAAAAAAAAAATTATCTTGAAGTAGAAATTAACGAATGAACTGGAGAAAATAACTTCGAAAAGTTTCTTTTTTCTTACCTGGTCGACCAGAGCGACGAGATCGCGTCCTGCTTTTATTAATAGCTGGAATCTGCTCGTCTAACGACGGACTCATAATGGCGGCCACCGCGGCCGGGTTGTCCAAATGAGACGGGTCTTCGTCGCCGTGTAACATCTCTTCCTGTCGCATGTGTTCCACCATTTTCATCATGGTCTTTTCGCGTTCCTACAAAAAATTTTAATTAAAGTGGAAATCTTGAGCGCCTCGCAGGTTTCCTCACACTACCACCATCTAAAAAATGTGTTTCCGGTGGAATATAATATTCCGTATTGTGTGCGGTAGAGACAGCTCGACTCAAACTTGTAGTGAAGTAATTACTTTACAAACGTTCCATACGAGTTGCCAGTTGGTTTTTAAAACGCTAAGCTTTCATTGCCTATATTAGATTCGATTTAAGAGATGAAAGCTATCAAGTAACTTGGCTGCTAGACTGTCGGGATTGACGTTGATCACGTGATCTAAATGTCATTCGTAAAATATAATTATCAAGATTTAGCGTTATTGAACATTGGAAGGGGGGAAAAGTTAATTTTTTCGAAGAACTTCAATTACCTCCATTTTTTCTTGTTCCATGCGTTCAACTTCTTGCAACTGCTGTTCCTGGTACGAGAGACACCTGAACTTGTTCACGTAAACTTCGTACACTTTCTTCAGTTCCGACTCCAGTCGTTCGAATTCGTCCATGAATGCTGGACGCACCTTCTTCAGCGTGTGCAGCCTCTTCTGATTCCGATCTAGCTCCGACTTCTTCTTTTCGATCTTGCTGTCGAGATTCTTCTCGTCAGAGGCGACGGTGCCGATCAACACGTTAATCTTGGAGATCTCTTCCTGCAAAAGGGGAGTTTTAAAATAGAAGTAAAATATAACGCGTAAATAATAAAAGATAATATATTCCATTCAGTTCTACCTCTCAGATCTCGTTTTCTATGAGATGTGCTCGTCTAAGCAGTATTTGATCGATGTGCGCGCAGCCGCGCGTATGGGGTGTGTGTGTGTGGTCAGCACTACGGTATGGTACCCCCGTACCTTATAGGCGGGATATTGAAATACGATGATACAGCTGCTGAAGGGAGTTGTTTTATATTTCCCGTGACGAATTGGGTCGCACCCCAGAAAGAATTACTTGTCACGCGACGGTTTCGTTTAGATTCCCAAATTTGCGGATTTCGCCCTAGAGAAAAATCCGCATAAAATACTGAATTACACGGGTAAAATTGAAAACATTTCTAACCTCCACTCTTTGAATGGCGTGTTTAATGCCTTTCTCGACTTCGTTTATCTCTAGTTGTTTCGATAGTGCGTTGATTCTCATGTCCTAAAAAATCAAAATTAAAAAAATAAAATAAAATAAACATGAAAAAAAAAACCACCGTAATATTTTCGGAGCTGTCTCCAATCAACAAACATACCCGAAGATCAGGCTCTCGTCCCAACATGTCGTAAAGAGAAGCTCCCTTGGTAGTGATTTCCGTCAGTAATAGTCTCGTGTTCTTCACTTCCCCCAACTAAAAACAAAAGCAATTCTCTGGATATATTAACTAAACTTAGTTCAAAGTCCGAACTGTGGTTTACAACTGTTTAGCTTACCTTGCTGTTTATTTCAGAGCTTATAGTCGAAGAAACTTGGTCATTGTCAGATTCGTTGTCAGTTTGTTTCGTGGATGCTTTTGATGCGTTGTACAAGAGACTGGTCACTTTAAGCATTTCTTGCACGGCATGTCCTTCCGCTTGGTAAAGCTTTTTCGTGTTCAACTTAACATGGGCTTTCACTGCCTAAAAATACAGGTACCGTACAGACCAAAGTTAATGTAGGTTTATTCTATAGGTGAAAATTGTTCGTTTACATGGTAGAAGTCGGGTAACCCCGATGACGTAGAGATCAAGAAGATAAACTCCTATATCCAAATGGGCCTACCTTGGTACTTACCAAGGAGTTTCCTGAGAACTCTTGCACTCAGCAATATGAATTGAACTTTTTGGTAATTTTGTCAATGTCCCATGACTCGATTATCGGGTTTAGGGTGCATTGGGGTTCGAACCTGATGCTGTATGATTTGTTGGTTGTGTCGATTTATTTCTCGTACCTAAAAATCTAAAATATCCTAATTTATTTTCTGAGGTGTTCCCGCGGGAACTGCAGTGGTCGAGTGGAACGCATTGATGTCCTTCCATTTCTTTCAGGGTTTTCACATATTTGGAGTAAGTGGACTTCGATATAGTTCGCGCTCGGGTCGTTAAGAACCCTGGATTTTTCCAGATAAAATGAATCCTCTCGGGGACCACGGAGGATGGCGCATGAAATTCACCCGTCCTCTCGAGGGATGAGGGCACGAGATAATGTTCTCGCCTTCGTATAGTCGCTTCTTCGTCGTAAATAAAACGTCGGTTTGCCTTTCAGACACTTAGTTGCACACCAGGTTTTGACGCGTACTTAGCCTTCTGGTTTTACTGCACATAGTTGTTTTTTATATGAATGTTCAACTGAGCAAAATGAAGTAGTAGCCCAACAGAACAATCCACACAACTCAGCCATTAATCATATAGGTCAAAATTTTTGTCTAATTTAATATTATGCATGGCTACCAAATGTCTACTGCATTACTAAACGATGCATGCACCGCTCTTTTGTGTCGCTATAGGCCAGTAACACACGGGTCGGGGCATTATTATACAGACAGCTTTCAACACCAGGAAGTAGACATAGGCTATTATAGATTCTTCTTGAATGGAGTGGCGTAACAAAACAAATAAATTAAAGCTGAATAAATAATAAACTCGAGAAACCCCAACAGCCCTAATCCCCCCTCCCATCAGTTTGAAAGTGTAAGTTCTTAATCAATATGCACCAACTGCTTTGGTAGTCGTGATATTGCTAATTTTGACCTTTATGATTTCGTTCTTATATACAGAAACTATACTGGCTTCCCATGTTTTTGAAAACACATATACGGGCCAGTTGCTACCTTGTATGGACAGGGCAGCCTTGTTCTATTATCCTTCACCCACTTGCTCGTTAGCATACAAGACGCGGCGGCATCGTCGAATTATCTGATGAAAATATATATCCCGGGGTTGTACAAAAGAGGGACTTATTTATCTTGTAATGGCTGCCTTCAAAAAGTCAGATCCTCACGGAAAATCCTCCGCTGGTTTTATCGTCTCTTCGATACAGCATAGAGACGAGATGACCGTGATATATATACACTCGCGAGACAGAATCACGTCGCAGCGAAATGGCATGAGGTTTTCTGCTACGGTACAAATTTATATTTAGATAATTTAGGCCCCACCTTAACTTATTTAAAAAAAATGTTCTTCACGCCGTTCACTATATATGGTTTTGCTCCATCACATATTCTCAATCAATTAAGTCCTCAAACACATTTTTTGACAAGCATATGCCTTTACACTGGGATTCGAACCCAGGCCCGACGTAGCCGCGGCGTGGTCTAGCTGATTGCGCCACGGGGTGGCTCAATTTACCTTATTTAAATAAATTAACTGCCTGATGAACGAAATTAAAATGTACCTTAGTTATGTAAAAGAATAAAACGAACTGTTGATCGCTTCGTATAATATAGCAACTGCATTGTGTTAACCAAAAAAGTCGTACTTTGACGTCACTATGTGTTTCAAGGGTCTATTGAACAAACTTCGCCGTCGAGGTTAATTTTAGGTGAAACATTATTTAAAAAGTGAAACTTGTTCTTAGAAAAAAATAATTTGGCGTGGCGAGACTTATTATTAGGACAGGTTTATCAGGTTTCTTTTTGAAGATGTTTTGGTGGAACGAACCATCTGATCCTTTATTTTTGCATTATTAGTTCCTGTTTATGCGATGGTCGATAATAATAGATTTAGTTATTGATCATAGAGAGAGAGAGAGAGATAATATGCAGGTTCATGATAGAGTAATTAAACAAAGATCATGCTTTGGCTTTTATCGTGCTGACTAATATACGGCTTGGTTTATAATAATAATAGTTCTATAGGTATCAAACAAGATACTTGCTGGGCTTATAATGCCGTACTTTGTGTTGAGGCATATGCTGGCAATTGTGATATAAGGCTTTCATTACCAGCTATAAATTTTTGGATTTGACCATAAGAGCAGGTTTCGAAATGAGGTCGTGAGCATGATTTCATTTGATTTGCGCGAAACCAGCTATATAGGAAATCAGAGGGAGATCGTAATTCAAACTGCTGCTTCGAATCCGCGTCGATAATTACTTTTCAGTCATGCGTAATACTATGCGAAGAGATAAACCCTGGAACATCAGCTGCTTTTATTGTACTATTAGTTAAAAGCATTATAATTCTTCCTCTTTTACGTTGTTTCCCTCGCGCGATAACCTATTGGTAGCCGCGGCGCTTCCCAGATGTCAGCTCCGCGGCCGGTGATATAATCCTTCCTAGACTCAGCTCTTAATGGATGTCAATATTTTAAAGGTCAAATAAATATACAGCAGTCACTCCAGATATAGATATTTCATATTATATGTTTAATTTTGATTTGATTTGGAGGAGGAGGTGGCCTGGGTTACATACAGGGTATCCATGGTCGAATAATAATTGGAATGTTCAGACATGGTAACCGCTTTTCTGTAAACAACACTGGCTGGAATATAAACCCAATTTCCGTACGAGATTATATAGCAATAACTCGTGGACTTCGTCAGCAGTGTTCCCTGCTGTTAAGAGAATTAGCTATATAGAAATATATCTCACGAAGATGCGAAATAATAGTTTTCTTTAAAAATTAGAACGAGATTGAATTCATCGTGATCTCACATTCTATAAGCTCATCCTATCGAGGTGGATCCAAAATACTGGTATGTTTTGCTTCCTATAGACTTTCTTAGCAACGGCTATCGAGGTCATATAGGCCTATACGTCACAAATCCCAATGTTTAGAATAGAATACCGATACCATCAGGCGTATAGTCTTCAATGGGATACATATGGGTTATCCCTGCCTTCACGGATATGTCTAAAATGAAATATAATAACAATCACGCATCCCATAGAGGGTATAAGTTGTAACTAAGGAACAATCTTCATACAAACTACCAACTCCTAATCTATGAGCCACTCATTCCTGTTTTGGCACATCACACGTGCCTCTCTCACGTCTATCGGTCTCTTTATACATTCTCTCTTTACATTCACACTCATCATTTGTTTTTCTAAAATGTGAAGTTGGTTATTTTTTTATACACCTTTTGTAAGATATTTCGGGAGCATTATTAAAGAATGTTGGGGACTGATACAACATCCCCTATATATGTGCATGTTGCTGGCGCATGCTGAATTTATATATTATGTAGGATTTCGGCATGTTATTTGATCATCCCAACATCGATATATATGCGTATATATGCATTAGTAATTGTCGCTTAAATAATTCATGATTGACGTGTAACTACTATAAACTCCGGCAATAATTAGTGCGTCCTATTGATACACACCAGCTGAAGCAGCTATATGGAAAGAGAAATGCCATGATTGGAATCGGGCCAGTTTAATTTAACTTTTGAGAGGCATCAAGCATATTCCCTACGAATTCATTAATAATCCTAAAATGATGCCATCAATTTCAATTACTTAATTATCTCGAATTTCAAAAGATATGCATTGTTATACGCATTTACATAGCATCTTTATTAATTATAATTTTGCAGTATAAGCCTGCAAAAAAAATTAAAAACTGCAAAATTTGCAGTATAATCCGAAGTATATTTCGCTATCTCATCATTCTTCAGTAACTACTAATTAAACAAATACAGATCAGTAACTTCATTTTACAATATTGGATATACGAGAGTTGCAGAATGCAACTGCAGTTAAGATATGCAGATAGAATACCGATACCATCAGGCGTATAGTCTTCAATGGAGTCTTCAATGGAGTCTTCAATGCAGTTAAGATGTTGTCAAATCGTCACTGCTATGCCACAGTTGCGTATCTGTTTTTTTACGTTTTCTGGGACATTACATTTGAACTTTTACGTGCCCGTTAAAAATGCTGGCTTTACGTAAAGTAAATCGGCGCTAATTTTGATTCCTTTTGTCTGATCAGAAAGGCGACTATGGCAAATTATAATGTATAAGGCTTAGTGTATTAGAAACGCTTACAGTTCCATTTTTGCGTATCTACCACTTACGCAAATTTGGCATAGGAGTGACGAAATTGAAAGATGTTGGACTGTTGGTTCGAATCCCGTATTTACCCACGACTTGAATCTACGTGCAGAAATAGAAGTAGCCTGATATACCGTTAATCTATTACGATATGAAGCTTGAAGCTCTATATTTTGTATATTCTACAGTATTTACGAATTTATTTAAAAATATGGAAGGTGATAACACCCCCCGCCGCGTAGATTCGCCACTGCGAGTACGAATAAATCATTTTTTTTTATAATATTTATTTCAACGGTCCTCTTGTTAAGAGTTTGCAAGTTTAAAATAATGCCAGCAGGTTTTTACGATGGGTTTATAAATCCCATTTCCATTATAGGCCTAATTATATCTATAAGCAAAAGTTTTGTTTCTTCAAAGTTCTTCCATCTCCAATTATAACTGATAATGCCGTTTGTTATTGCCATTTAATAATAATAATAATACGGTGCCTATAATAATAAAACATGTTACCCAGACTTTTGACGTTAATATGATATTAAATGCGGTCGTCGATATCTAGGAAAAGCTATTTTCTGTTACCTAATTAGTAGAATACACATTCTCGTTTCGTTTGCTCGAGGTTTGATTATATTGGGATCCCTGAAAATCGGTAATGCGAGGATTCAGCAGAACCCAGGGCGACAGTCTGTGAATGATTAGATCCAATCCGTGTTGACATCACCTGGATATAGCTCTGCTGATGCTACGATACGGCTATATATATTTTTCTCTCTTTATCTGTATATATACTCAAAGTATAACGGGGACTTAACTTAATGTATCAGCATTCTGAGCTGCTACTCCATCAGCATCCAGTTACTCTTGGAGAAAGACCTAGAGCGCCTACAACGATTACTTCACTAGTAATGTAATTTTTCTGTAGCCGCTAGCCACACTCGTCATCTTGATGAGAACCGAGGCATATGCGCTATATATACAGTGTGTATATACCGCATATATACTATGTAGTCTGTAGAAATGAGAACGTGGAATACTCGGTTCTGTGAGGGCAAATTTTGCTATTCTTTTCGTTCGCGAAAACATTTTTTTTTCGTTTGATCAAGTTCTCAATTTGGATCCTCCTTGGCCGATACCTCACCTCGGACTCGTCAACCGTTTGGGTTCTGTGACCAATGAGGATGGCGCATGCAATCCACCCTGCCCCCACTACAATCCATCATTTGAAACAAACAAACTCAACTTGTATTTTTAGCGTGCGGGATGAGTACTTTTTAACCATCCTTCGTATTTCGTGGTAGCGTATTATAATAACTTGCCTCAATGATATTTTCGCACCTGATGGGGTTAAATTATTGCTGTTTATATGACAATCATCTATGGATATGTATTTCCTGTATGCGGGGGCGGAGGGAGGGGAAGTTATCGCGTATAATTTGATATTTTTGTGTTGATGGTATTATATCGCATGAAAGCGTAGTCCTCGTAAAGTAGAAGTTTCCTCTTGTTGATTGAGCGCGCGTATGTGTCCGGCTCTACCAGCAGATCCATGAAAATTTTATGACCTCTAACATGAGAATGAGTTTCGTGGTTATTTCGGGGGTGGGATTGGAATGGTGGCGCAGGGAGTGCGATACAACTCGTGTTATTACTCTAAACGCTATATTTATAACGGCACGGGCGATAACGCTATGCTTTCCTACGAAAATGCTAAATGGATTCGGGATAAACAACTGATACAGACTGCATGGGTCAGTCCGGCTCGTTTTCAATAATTGTGTTCGTCTGTGAAAAAAACTTCCGCGTGTCTGGTGGGCTTGTTGGCGGGTGCTGCATAATAAAGGAAATCCCCCATTTTCGGACACGCTCTATAAAACGGTTACCAGAGTTTTAGAGGAACCCACGTAAGGATTCATTAGCCTATAAATAATTTATTATTCCTTTTTAAATGTGTTCACTCCAGTTTTAGGGTTTTTTTTTTAACGCTTTTACATAAAGTTGTAACGTAATGTCTCAATATTTGGACACGGCGGCGCCATCTTGAATTTGAGTTGCCAGAATAGAGAGGTACAGCCTCAACATACGTCGTAACGAGTAAATTCTGTTTCCTGTTCCGTACTAGCCTGGCAAACACGTCAGGCACGTAGTAAATATCATTCATTGAAGTAAGAATAATATCGTTAAAAGTCTTGTTACAAAACATTAAAAAATTGTATTTATCATAATGATTGCTCGTTGTCTACTGTAATATTTATAATAGGCAAAGTCCCCAAGATGCCCTTCCGTAACACTGTTGCTGCAACAGTGACACCTAATTAGTCCGTTCTGAATGTCCTTTCTGTCACATCTTTGCGCCCAGTAGCAAAACAATTTACTGCCCTTGAATCCTAATATATCTTATATTATGTACAATGTTTATTAATGGTCACGTGGTTCGTAACCGGCATGTTTGTTCTTTCCATGCGATGATGATGCTATAGAGGTACGCATTTACAGTACAAGTTACTCCGAAATTAATTAAATGACTAATGGTGCAAATTTATCCCCGGCGCATTATGCGATAACAGACACAGTAATAAATCAGCTGCCAAATTGCAGCGAAAACAATAATACACTCCTTCTTTAGAAACATTTCGGATGTTCGATTTGATATCAGAGTGTTAAATTAATTGTTGTAATTTCTATCATTACGGGGTATTGATATTTTTAGTTTTTACATTAAATTACGACTTGGTGTTTTTTTTTTATCTACACCCATTTCGTCTAAAGCTGGCTCTCTAGGTAATACACCAAGGGCGGGCGGTGGGAATTACTCCCGAAGGGGCAGCGCACTTTTCCGGCGGTTAGAGCCCCACATAACTGTCCCAGAGTGGAGTCGGCCGGATTTTATACCGCGGAAACCGCGTCGAGAGGCAAGTGAGCTAAACCACTCGACCGTCGACTCCACTTTTGGACAGTGCAGAGTGGCACTGACCAGTTCGAACGAGTGTCATACTTATTATATGGTAAATTCCGTTGCTTATAAAATATTATGGTACGGATACCTATTATATACGAAAGGAATAATCATATACAAGTAGTTATAGGTAATTTATTTTGACGAAAAAATTTAATACAACCGGTTTACTGTATTGCATGCGAAATTAAAATTTCTTTTTCATTTCAATAAGCCATCAGACAAAATTCTCTCTCGTAAATCAAGACTGTATTTCATATTGGTTTTGAATTGATTGAATGTGGGATACAGCACGAATTATTAATAAAATACGCAATTATTTTTTTCCTTTCAAATGTTATTTATCATAATCCCGTATATATTTGATTGGTACGAACGGTATATTAATGAAACCGGCATTGTATTTACCGTAGGCCCATATGTAATGCGGAATTTTTATAACTTGTATTTATAATATGAAATAATATGAAATCCATCTTTCTAACACGCAATCAAATATGTAAATTGGATTCAATTATTATTTGGTATATAGTGTATAGCAGGAAACGAATAAATTTATATAGTTTCAGCTTCTGATGTTTACATGGCTACATTAATCTTACTGATATATAAGTGTATAATATGTAATAATTTTCGTTTCTTTTATCTTTCTAGGTACGTAAACCGGTTAAAATACGGTATAGTTTCAGACTCGCGCAGTGTAAGTAATTACTTTTTTTTATACTGGAAGATGCCCCTCTCAACATTACTCCGGTTGAGAGCGGCAGCGGGAATTTTAAATTTGTACATGTTGCTATGCAACACATAGACCCGTAAATTGACAGTGTGACGTCAAACAACGCCAGTCTCTCAACATGTGAAAAACAGGGTTTTCTCTTTGCCTTTTGCATTGGATATCGGTTGTTACGGAACCTATGAATCATATTCCCTATAGTTCATAAATTGCCGAATTATTCAACTTTTTTGATCAGGGGGTGCTGAAGAAAATGACCGTGTAGACAATACGGTTTATTCATCTTTTTGCGCTTCGTATCAGAAGATGGATTCTGCAACAATGACAATGTATAATCTTTGGTTCTCAAATGAGAAAAAAAAATTCCGGGTTTTATTCTCTCCAATGCCATGGACATTCTGCACTCATCACTCGTGTCGTGTGCGCGTTATGACATAATTCTGCTGTATGATGTGTCATTCCTTGCGATGTTATACGTTATAAACAGCGCATATCAGCTGGATTTCTTGCCATCTTTCTCTGTCATCGAGATACTGTAGTGGGACAATTATATTTTCTTCATCCTG
Source organism: Scolopendrellopsis subnuda (assembly GCA_034694405.1). Taxonomy (NCBI): domain Eukaryota; kingdom Metazoa; phylum Arthropoda; class Symphyla; family Scolopendrellidae; genus Scolopendrellopsis; species Scolopendrellopsis subnuda. The sequence continues at coordinate 17,546 of JAQFYH010000023.1, forward strand.
ACTTAAGTATGTACGTATGTTGGGGAGGGGAAAATAATATTGTGAACAAAATAGCGTTTTCGTACAGATGCGATTTTTTTCGGAACTTGTACCTGACCCAGCATGCGCGCTAGTAACTTCTGAGGCTGTTCAAAAAGATTATTCCGTTTTTTTAATCGTGCGTGGTATTTTTTGCAACTAAACACACGAAGTGATTGGCGTCAGTGACTCAGTGGCGTAACTATCTAGGTTGAAGCTAAGGGACGGGGTTGCCTCCTTCCTCGTGTGGTTCCATGTTGGGTAAGCGCTATAGTGATCTGTGCGTGGGAAATCTCCAGCAGGTATTCAAGATACTATAGGGATGGGACGGGAGGAGGGGGAGGTCTTCATTGACTTTTGATGGGTTTGGGGGGGGGGGGGGTGCAGAAGCAACAGTGGTCGAGTGGATTGCGCGATTGCTCGTTAACCTGCTGAAGAACAGAGTTCGAGCCCCGGCGGGGCCAAAAATTTTGGGACCTTTCTGTATTTTCACCTATTACCTGTAGAAGGAGCAAGAGAAACGTCAGCAGACGGAAACTCTTTAGCTGAGAAACCATCTTTTCATTTGCAATTCAGACACAAACTCATCTATTGTTTATGTTTCGATTGATGATCCAAACGTAACCTATCCCTATACCTGCTGTAGTAAGAATTAGGGTTTTTTTTTCTCTCGAACACGTTTCCGAAAGCGTTGAATTTTATAACTTTCATTTTATGGGTTTTTAGATAATGGACGCTTTTTAGACGGCTGAACCTATTTTCTATTTATTTAAAATTTTATTATATTTATCGATCATCTTCTTTCCGAGAACGACCGGGTTACTGACTCTATTTTTTCTCCTAGCTATACGTCTGTACTTGTTTGTCGAGCGCTTAGGATGATCCGATTGCATCAATTATTTAAATACCGGTAATAATAAAAAAGATGTTACAGTAAATTGCGATCACCCTCCTGCGCATTAAAAAAAATTGTCAAATTGTTGCGAGACATTTTTATATAGTTACTGCACGTGCGGGGTCTCGCAGGGTCTCAGAGTCAGACCCTGAAAACATTTTCAAGCCAGGTCTCAGACCCTGAAAACTTTCCGGGAAAATGCACCAAAATCTTATTTTACAAAAAAATTGGACCAAAAATACTTTTCTTTTGTCGAGTTTGAGTGCTTTAAAGTGTACCAATTTTGACTCTAGTTTCAAAAAATTTTCTGGACGAATACTATAGCATCAAATACCAATTTTTTTTTTCGAGTCCGTGTGTTAAATTTGCACCAATTTACTCTCCATTATCGAACTATAGAAATTTTGGAAAATACTGAAAAATTGTGCGAAAAACCCTATAAAATCAACCTTTCTTTCAAAAATTTTTCGCCTCCGCCGGGTTAACTAGGGGAGGCATATCAGTAAACCCCAAAAACAAGAGAGACCCCCGTAAATATTTCGGTACACTTTAAGCACTGAGTTATCTGTAATATCCCCAACAAAATTATAACGTGCCTGGCATACCAGCATTTATAAACACGGTATATATGTTTAGTGCTGCGCGTCGTGGCAAGCCGTCAAGAAAGTAGGTACAAACATATAGCTTATCTCGGAAGGCGTGATATGTTGCCATTAAACAAAGATGATATATACTAAAGACATATTAGCAGATAATGCGCCATGTACTATATAGCCTTTTGCACATATATGGGGTGTGACGCGATGGAATTATAACTCTGTGTATGGCCAAAAAAATATATCGTCGAGGTACTACATTGTTTATTATATTTACATTTTTTATTACCTAAGAGCGGAATGTAGTAGGCTTAGTTGAATAGGTTGATATTAAAAAGTGTATTCCGCTCGACACATTAAGGGAATGTGATGTCTATAGATACTCTTTTCTTTTAAATCCTAAGCCGAGGCAGTTAAATTACCTATTACTTCGTAAAGCTATCTTAACGTCGAAAAGGATTTTCGAAACAACAGCAATTTTCGAGCGAAGACGTGACTGGTTGTTGATGTTACTACCGTAATTCAGATTTCGGGGATGATGTCACAAACGACACTTTCCATCGATCGTCAGGGATTTGAACCTAAGTTAGTATTCAGTTTTTGTTTACCAACTTTGTTATCTGTTTCCTAACTTTCGAGGTGTAAAAATTCGAAAAGCCAAAAGAAAAAAGGAATTTGAATTAAATTGCCTGTATCAAATCGTTTATACGAACAGCGAAACGCGGGGAAATCTGGATGAAAAATGCAAAAACAACTGCCATCTCGAATTTATAAGGTCCTTTATTATCATGGTTTAATTCGTTTGGGTCATCCTGTGGACGCAGATAAAACGCATAAGATTTTAAGAGCTCTTTGATGTCCCACGCACACGCGAGTTTGTTCGGAAGCATAACGTCTTTTCCATCGACAATCAATACTTTGGGAGAGCGGAAGGGCCCCACTTGGCGGAAAAACCGAAAATGGAGGACGTCGTGCACCCCCGATTTAATTCACCCTTTACGTCTGTGTGGATTGTTTACATCTTCCCCAGCAGTCCCTTTTTTGTTCCTATCTTATTTATCTATTGTGTTGATACTGAGCCTGGCACGCAGGAATTACGATAGAAGGAACATCGTTCTATTTGTATGATGGGCTATAATATCCAAAGACAGTGCGCATTATCCCTAGGGGAGATATTTGGAAGGAACGACGGGTGATTTAATGGATCGGTCATTTACGATTTGGGCGAATGGAAATAAATTTTAAATTGCATTTAAAACGGAGCCACAGTCTTGATTAACAGAAATGGGATATCGAACGACGGCGAATAACCCTTGGATGCATCTTAAAAACAAGGACTAAAGTAAAGTCCTGAATTCGATTCGTGAATTGATTCGCGCATACTGTTCTCTCGAACGGTTAGTTAAGTGATGAGATTGAGGAAATGCCTTTTCACAACTATCATTCTGTTTGCCCCCTGATAATCAAAGCGACGTTTCAAGCTGGATTCACTGCAATACTCATTCATTGATACACAACATCCCCTTGTTCAATCTGTGTCACGTGCCTGCATTAAACCAATGGGGAAAATTCTGCACGATCTGAAACTCGTCGTCTCCGACGACAATTTCGACAACCGATCACGTGGATGGTGTTTTGCGCTTCTGTCCTATAATCGATTCGGGATATCGATAATCCCCGAATCGAATAATGACCAGGGTACGATTCCATTAAAAGATCGTGGAATCAAGGAGTTCTAATGTTATCAGGAGAGGACACTAGGTTACACAAGTTGACAAAATGCTATTCTTATGTCTGACGTCATAATTGCCATATCATATGGAAAGAATAGAACTTCCGCGTGTGTAGGGTGTATGCAACAGAAAACAAAAACATGATTCTTGCATATTGGCTCAACTTTGCACCGAGTGTCTATGGAATACCATAAGCTTATTACTGTATTACTTTGAATGTTCGATATACGATAAAAGAAGAAGCATCAAATAATTTCCTTTTACGTAATACGAGGATTAAAAAAAATCCGAATATTTTGATTTTGGTAACCTCTCGTATGAGCTGTGGTTGGAAGTGCCTTATAATAGGAAGAACTAATTGGACAAATTTGTCTTGGGGAGTCCCGTTTTACACGGTTGTAGTGTTGCGCATTCGCAAACAAAACAAAAAAAATTGAAATCTGTCATTTTGTTTACTGCTGTTTTACAAGGTTGCCAATGTTGGAACAATTTTTTCGTAACAACTCCCCTCTCCAAATCGTCAACTTTTTCTGTATCGCAGCTTTACCTTTTTTCTCCCTTATTTTTTTCTTCTGTTTGCTCTTTTTCGCAATCCTAAAATCAGTGACAAATTATATGCGGGTCAATTTTCTTAGGAGCTTTTTTTCTTCTTTCGTATATTTACAATTCATCAAAGAATACTCTTTTTTTTTTAAAGAGAGGCAGGGTAACATTACTTTCTTTCGGTTTTTTTGTTGTTTGGATCAAAAGATCTTGACCTGAAGCTTATCTCCCAACTCTCTGGGGTCAAATTAAAGAAGACGAGAAGAAAAAAAAGTAGGATGATTGCTTTGTGTGCTTCATTTGCTGAATGTCAATACTTAGAAAGATAGATATCAGATTCTGGGCGAAGAAAAGTTAGAATTCTGAAGAGATCTGGAGCCGCGATTCGGAAATACGAGATCGCGTTGTATTATATAGACGAAGCGAAACCGCCTAGCTTTTCCGCTGAAGTATCCTGGTTCAAATCCCTAGGAAAACACACTTGGCGTATATTTCTCCAAAAATTTTGAGGTGGACAATCTAAAAAGGGAATTGCTCTATGCGCAATGAATCAAATAACGTGCCATCATGGATAAAAATCAGGCCATATTATACCGGTAATACTCTTATTACCCTCATTATTATGCAATATAAAAATTCTCTAAAATTCCACTCCTGGGAACCGATTTGATTTATAAATAACTTAATAGAAGGCGATAGGAGGTGCTACAGTAGCTACACTGACACAGTTCTGTCATAAGATTAACAGTGGATATGATTTCTTTACTTTCTTCAATAGTCTTCTTCTTCTATAGGCCATTTCCCAGTTATCGGGGGTCGGCTCTTTGAGTCCATAACTTCCATAGTTTCCTGTTCATGGCGTCGCCCTCTCTAACCCCAGAGTAATGCATATCGTTCTTCAGCACCTCTTTCCATGTCTTCTTTGGCCTTCCTCTCTTCCTTCTCCCGTCCACGTGGAAAATTTGGCCAACAGGGATTGTGTCTGGCCTGCGCTTTACGTTCCCGAACCACCTGAG
>JAQFYH010000024.1:0-22269 GCA_034694405.1 Scolopendrellopsis subnuda
ATTAAAAGTTAACGGTTGTTTAAAGATAGGATATCCCCATGTTGAAAACGACCGTTAACTTTTAAACAGTGATTAAAAGTTAATCAGCGTTGGAGAAACCCAGCCTCACAGCTTTATAAAGCCAATGACTGTGGTCCTTTAAACAAACATTGGTGAGCGTTGCGTTTTATTGATGTGTACTCTTCGACGAGTTTGGTCACAGTTTTGTTTAGACAAAGGTGCTTGGATATCCCCTCGAAAACTAGCTGAAGTTTGGGAATTTCTCGGAATCTACGTATGTTGCCAAATATTTTCGATTCCGCTCCGCTGTTTCAACTTTAAACAAGACAAATGAAATAGCGTGATTTTGGGAAGGAAGAAAATTATGTTTTTTTTTTCTCAACCCGGCGAGAGGGAGGAATAAGAAAACGATATTTTTTGCAGTATATTACACGAACGCGTCAAGTGCATGTGTGACAACGCATAGAAATGAGTGTTAATTTCAACAATTTGTTTGCTCGCGGTTCGCTTTGCTCTGTTTAAATTGTCCACTTCGATTTAGTTTGAGACGATCATTAGAACCCTTATCTGGAATATTAATTTATGCCGCACACGACGCAAAAGTATTAAACCTACATACAACTTAACTCCAATATCATCTCAATTGCGTTATTTTTCTTTCTCTAACAGTCGCAGGTTATAAATACGTGTTTAGAAACTGGCGAAAAATAAGTCTTACTCTGTATAAATGTTACCTTTATAGAGCAGATGGGTAGATCGAACTCTTTTTAGCTACGATTTTGATACAATGACGGAAGTTTTTGGCTATTTTCACGAATTCATTAATTGATGTTGTAACTTAAAATGTAATTATTCGAAAATTCGAAATTACAGAAGTTAAAAGTTAAATCGACATCCAACAATAAATAAAAGTCATCTTTTTTATAGACGGTTTACGATCTACAGAATGATTCTAACTTTCTAAGCAATTAATGCATAATCAGTTAGTAACAATAGCATAACTTAATGTCGATGTTTCCATTTTCAAAGCATATACATTATTTGTGTTTCAAAGCATATTATTTGTGGAAAAATTAATGTTTCTTCATTCTAATGATAATATACGTGCTTTATTTATTTTGCCATTACATTTAGAATGTTCCGTATATTTATAAACAAGAGATTAAAACAGCAGCAGATTACAGTAATGCGTTTCGTACTCGAATACAGACTCATCCCATGATATCAAGTAAATAATAAACTACAACGTACTTCGGTATTCATTTTGTAACGAATCGGTTCTGTTTACCGTAATTGCGAGCAGCAAATTCCGTATTTACGATATACACCACTTTATACCGAATATTACCCATATTAATTATTTAAATTACATTATATGTTGCATGTTTGAATTTACATTAGAGAGTAATAGGATCAATTTTATATTAATGGGGTTCTATTTTTGGAATTTAATAACGCATCTTTTGCATAAACGATTACATACAACGAATAGGTAATCGTTTTTGGTGATGCCTTACGAAATAGAATCCAATACTCCAACACAACCTGAGGGAATTCATTTATTTTTCGAAAGAATTTCATTCTTTTATAGCATATAACAGAATTTTCAGATGTAGAGTATTAGGGCCACCAGTTAAAATCACTGTTGAGAATGAATGCTCACTGTTTTTAAGGTAAATTTTACGAAAATTTACGAGAATGTTTACCAAATTTTACGAGAATTTAGGAGAGTGAATTTTTACTTTTTTCACTAACTTTTACGAAAATTCACTCTCAAATAACTTATGATAGAAGAATTGCAAAGAATATCAAGAATAAAATAAGTGTACCAAAAGAATTGTCGCGAGTCGCGACAATAACTTCTGGTGAGAATTATCGCGATAATTCTTTATGTGAAAATTGTTGAGATAATTCTTTTGCTATGAATGATACCTAGTGTTATCACAATTATATCAGTAAATTAAATTCGTCTAAAATATTTCCTGCTCCCATTTGTATGAAAAGTGGTTAGTAAACACCTTTAATAGCCGTTATAAGCAGACGGAATTTGTTTAATGTGCGACGTTTCAATTATATAGTTGTTTTTTTTTTCTTCGTGCGCGAATAAAGAAACGGAGTTCATAGTTTTATGAACAATCGGAGAGACTGACAATTAAGGGGCATGTGTTTGTCTCAGTGTCGGCAAAATGTTCACAAAGACATGTCGCAGCTTTTAGGTTAAAATACCATCCAGCCGAGAAGAGCACACGTTTGAACAAAAATGCAGTCTTTATTCCTTTCTTATATCGTCAAAGAGTAAACAGGCACGTCAAGAAAAAAAGGGGGAAGAATGTTTAAAACCTATCCGTTTCAGTCATGTTTCAGTTATGCAGTCATGCACGAATATCAATGGAGAAATCATTTATGCATGCTATAGTTGATGCGCTAAGTTGCCTGGTTGGTCACTATTCACGACTTCTTCTTCTCCTTTCACACCTGTTGTTGCCGCCGCTGTCTGTATCTTGTCTTATATCGCGGCTTTCGGTGAGAAAATTGCCATTTCAAAATACGTCTCACATTATTGAGGGAAAAGATGGTGGTGTCTTGTCATCGGGAGGGGATAAAAATACAATAGAGTCCTCCTGAAAGCAAATGGCAATGTTTCGCCTTCAATTTCCGTGGTGTTTTTCAAGATGACAACGAGGCATGAAATATTCAAGGGTTTTTCTCTCACCCGGGGAAGGGACGATGTTGTAATGGGATCCGCGCTCGCGATCTTCGAAGAAAATTTCGAAATGGAACGATACATTATTAAAATTTCATTTTCATCTTCTTTAAAAGGATGAAGAAAGCGGTTTTCAAACCGGCAGCTTATTATTTTTAGCGAGATGACGAGATCTGAGCTGACAGAAAATGGTTTTCTATTCTGCAGTCTCGCCTCAAATCGCATAAGACAAGACTGCAAGATTGTCGTTCTATTTTGTTATGAAACTACAAAGTGCTGGATTGCTTTTTTTAAATGGTTGATGTACGGTGTATAAATTCCGACGTACGATCAATCCTAATTACGTCACGACGAAACAAAAAAAACTTCCGACTCACGGATCATCTTACTTGAATCTTACTTTAGTAACATACTGAGTTTAAATATAATTACTGTCGAACAATTTTAAATAATACGCTACTTATACCCCCATATTATATTCATATGATTTAAAATGCAGCGGTGCGCACTGTTGATATTTCGAGTGCACGTAAACGTTCAAATGGGGAGATGTTACAAAAAAAGTTTTACAGCTGCCAAAGTTTCCATAAACCTGTTGCTATTTCGACTTTTTGTGCGTTGAAAGACACGTAACAATGCGATGATGATCCCATAGCACGGGGAGATTATCCTTTTCCGTCATTGATGCCGCAGATGTAATTGTCAGACTTTTCCCTTCCGATATTTTCTACTTCCCAGGAGTTTGAAACTGTTTCTGCTTCACTGACAAGACAGGATAAGGTTGCAATATAGGAAATAATAGTGCGGCATCCTCTGTGATGATCTTGTTTAAAACCCTCCCCCAACTATCTCCCCTCTCCTCCTTTTATTTCTCCATTGACAAAATAATTTGAAAGAAAGACTATTTTAGTGCCGACAAGTTTATTCGTGGAACTACGAGAGACAGTTGCCAGTTTTAAGAATAAAAAGAGAGACACTGTGATGGTCCTGATGGCTTTATTGTAACAATGATCATTACCAATTCACAGACGACGATATAAAAAAGGGACTGCTTGATGCGAGACGAAGGGTTTTAAAAGTGACAGTTCCTAAAACGAGTTTTATTTCTTTGTGTGTGTGTGTGTCTGCTTCTCATGATTTTGATGTCCATAAAAATAACTTTAAATCTCATGGCTAGTTTGATGCACGAATTAATAATTTAAAAAAAAACGTACTTCGATCTCATTTATGTTATTATTCGAAAGAAAAACTTTCGGTTTCATCCATTTAAACTTACTTATGAAAAGAAGAGATTGGCACACAATAAGTGACGTCCCGTCATACCTGATAAAAAAAATATTAAACAGTTTTGACTTTCCAGTTCGTTTACTACAAATGCATTTATTCCAATGCAAAGTGGTGTACTGTACACAACTGGTGACATGGGAAAATATGTCGGCGTGAGAGGATGTGAAAAAAAGTTCAATGGTTCTCCCAAATTAAATCATCAATGATAGTTTTTTTTTGCAGAGATGTTATTTAGTGATCAAAACGATACTTTGTTGACGCTCTCCCTTGTAATAAGCATGGATCCCTAAACAATTTCTTAGTTTGTCTATGGCATGAGTCTTTGAGAACAGACATGACGTCTGTACTCAAAGACTCTCAGATGTACGAGTACTTGCTTGAGTAAGCGCTAAATAGCAGAATCTTTCTTTCTTTTAGGAATTAGAGACAATTCGGGAATTCGTATCCACTACACATCTTACTTGAGGCAGCACGAAGCGGGAGTTCTATCAATCGGTGTGGATCCAAATTGGAAACACATCATACCACCCGGTCAACCAGAAGTGGTGTCACAGGGTCACTGTATTTCGGAATGCACCAAGCGGGTAAGCAACGCTTTCTTTTCTAAAAAAAAAAAACCAAAATAACATGGGTGTAAATACTTCATAGCAGCAGTAGGAAATGAACCCCACTTCCTATAGCTACCGCTGTAGTAATATGTTAACGGTTACGTTTTCTTCTTTTCAGACTTTCCCAACAGAAGGCGTGGATGTTTTTGCAACAGTCCTGCACACTCACCTCACAGGTAAGAAACCCAAAAGTTCGACCATGATACCATGATACACATGTATCATGGTTCCACTTACTAAATTATACCTCCTTGTAAACAAAATACCCCTGTGCTTTCCAGCAAGCACGAAAGTTCCTTTTCTGGAAGAAGTTACTTTTGTGTCATCTTGTATGGCACTTCATCCTTTCGGGAATTCCCAAATGCACCAAAAAAATCCGTCTAAAGGCTTAAAGATGATTTATGATTGCGCCTTTTTTTATTCGCAGGTAAAAAAGTGAGATTACGTCATATTCGTAACGGTCAAGAGCTGCCCCCTATCGTGCAAGACAACAATTACGATTACAACTTCCAGGTACGTCGAATTGCATTTATTTAAAAAGAAAAACTTGTATCTGAAAAGAAAGCTTTTGTTCGAATGCAATTTGCTAATGAAAATACATTTAGAGAGATTAATATTTAAACAGCAGCGAAATAACTGGTATAGAAAAGTGGCTTTGAATGTTTTATGCCGTTCTTCTTCTGCTGCGCGGCAGTAAAAGATTATTCTTTTCTTTCTCGTTCACCTTGGTTGCGATTAATTAATTAAATAATTAATTTTCAGGAATACAGAGTGCTACAACGTCCCGTCAAAGTGTATCCGGTAAGATAATTAGTTCCTTTTCTCATTTTCTTTATAAGGCGATCGATATATTTATATATTTGTTCGTGCTGTTGAGCTCTAAATAAAATTCGAGTTTATAGCTGAGTAATAATTCGTTCTGTAGGTTAGCGTTTACGAAATAAGCTTTACGGGTTTCCACAGTGGATATAGCAAATTCATTATTCCAGGTTTCAATCGATTGCATTCAGTAAGTTTCTTACGGGGAAAATGGATCAATAATCTTGGTCCATAATTTCGTTTCTGTAAGACCCAACACTAATTAGGGCGATGTTGCACGAAACTGTCGGAAGCCGAAGAACTTCGAACATTTTTCGTTTTAAAAATTTCCGTGCTTTTTTTTTAATTACTTAAATGGGAGATTCCAAAGTTTTTAGATCACAAGCGACCATTTCGCGCGATATCGCCCGCAAAGTTTTGATAAACATGCATCATGTTACATCGTACATTAGCTAATATCAAACCCTTTTATTTGCGCTGTACGGGATATCTTGAAATGGAGTATCTGTACTTTATGTTCTGCAAAAATCGGTAACTATAATTCCCACAGTTGTCGACAGAGGGCGAAGTATGTCGCTACAGTAAAGAGAAAGGAGAACCATCATCTCACGCAACGGGATGATTATATATTATATTATATATTTTCTTCGCTTGATTTTTTGAAATTGTGGCAACTGACATTATTTTTATTATTCTTGTTGTCTTTCTAATTAAATATGATTGGCATGTTGGGACCGAATGTAATACAGATTTAAGCGAGGGAAGAGACAGAGCAGGCACACCCAGCAGGCAGCAGCTGTTCTTCTTCTTTTTTATATCGTTCTTTTCGTTTTCTTCTGTGATGGAGAAAGGCAACTGTGTATAATTGATAGTCACGTGGTTAGTGGAATGTTTGGAAGAAAATCGTGATAATTGAAACGGCGCGGACCCGGAGCCGTGTCTCCAAAATACATAACAGATAACGTGCGAGTTATGTCATCGTGTGTTTCACGACCATGAGAGAAATCCCATTTCAAGTTTAGAACATGAATGCGAGCGCTTATGGGAAACAAAAACAATAATTATTTTTTTTTCTCAGAGCACAGCAAAGCTAATTTTCAAACACATTTCCAGTCGAATACTATTTGTCAGTTCTACCGTATTCGGTATTATGAGTTTTAAAATGAAGAAATGACGGAAATCGGAATTTAATAGAACTGCAGCAATACTTGCTTTATAGTACACTGTATAAATGCTGTAGGCCTACTACACCGACCTACGTAGTAGAAATGTTCAGGAAAAAGTGGCAAGGATCAGGTTCGAGTCATGGCGGTTGTGGGTATATACGAGAGAGAAATCGGTATATTTAATTAAGGTTAGGTATGGCCATTTGTCAGGAAATTTTATGTCAGTTAAATTGACTGTTTAGGCGACCATGTCCTTAATATGTCAGTAACTCAAACAGCAGAATTTCGAAAGAACTAAGTTAACGGTTGATTTTATTCTTTTTTCAGGGCGACCATTTAATCGGAGAATGCATTTACAATAGCAAGATGAGAGACAAAATTACTCTGGTAAGTTAACAACTTCTTTTACTAATTTGTAGCTTAAAAAGTGTTTTAATTTATGCATAAAAACATAATCTTCTATTAGAACGGGTTTTTATACTTGATGAGAATTAGGCAAAGCCGTATATGGTTTGGTACATTGATATACAGTAAAAGTGAGCGTGATTGATATATAATATTGATCAGCCTGCAGTTGTATCACGTAAAGTTTAACGTCGTAAACATATAATTATCGTACTCATTATTACTAAATTATAGCAACATCATTAATATATATAAAAAAATATCCTATTTAATAATTTAAAATTATTATTTTATACTCGTGATTTCGCGTGACCAAAATTGTCACAGATGTCAATATTAAGGTGGAGGTGGTATATCTACGTAGCCTCTAGGTGGTAAAACTGTTACGTGTGTTTTAAACTCACGCTATACATTGTTGGGGATTCACGATTGCGAAAAGTTTAATTAAGCACGTTGAAATCCGCGTCATTTTACGTGCCTTACATGGCAAAGCCTTTTCATTCTCGAGAATGGAAAACAACATTGCGTACAATTGAACAACGTCGTGTCACTTTTACGTCTGCGATATTAGGCCGACAACAGCAGGGGTGTTCGCAGTTGATGGGGAACAATGCTCGCGCGTTGTAGAGTTGTTTTATTCCTTTGAACATAATTAGGTTCTGATGTCGAATTTTAAATTTTACCTCGCATAAAACCTGTTCAGAAAAGTTTGAAGACTCGAAATTTAATGCAGTAATGACTAATGAGGTAAAAAATGGATTTTACCCAGGTTTTCCGATAACGGATCCTTACGGGGCAATTGGGGAAGGAGGTATGTTATTATAAACAGTTGATTCGCCGCGTATTTATTTGGATACCACAGCAAAATAGGTCATGGTGACGTCTTTCCATGACAGTACAGTAACATAGGTCAACACTTAACTCGTAGTACAAGAATCTTATTGAAAATTTGGTTACTCAGCACTTGAGCAATGCGTTCTTCACATTTCTTGTGTAGGGACTGTAGGCCATAGGTGCAATACAAGTTTAATTATGATATTTCTGCGTTTGCAAACGAATTTCTACCAAAATAGAATAGAATATACCAAACTAATGATATTTGCTTAAGATATATCAATACACCAGTCTGTATCTCCCATGATATCACTTCAACATTACCATATCATTCCGTCGATAGCAGCTGGATAAATATTATAACTGTCTTTGTAGGAGTGTGTATTCTTGTTCGAAGTACATGCACAATTGCACATTCAATACCTTGCACAAACTACAGATAAAACTATATAAAGAATCCACTATTATTTGCAGCAGGAGCTTATGAAGTATGTACCGATAATTAATTTTTTCTCTCTAAGGAATATTGAGAATAAAATAAATAGTTAAGACGTGGCCAAAAACAGAAATTAAACATAGCATCCCTATGCTATGTTTCTGTTTTAATTTACAGCAGGGTTTATAGTAATGTTATGGATTCCCCATAATAATTTCTGAAAATATTATTTTAATCCTATGATCTTGACAAGGCTACTGCTACAGTTGTTAATCCTGCTTTAATTAGACAGGAATTCAATTACTGCTTTCCCCGTCCGCAGTAACAGTCGGTACCGAAATCGTGATTAATCACCAATTTAGCATTTAAAAAATATTTTATCAGTGGCTACGGATTGATTAGGTCAATGTTACGTTTCTTATTATCGATTTTTAAAATCTGCCCGCGTTATCGGGCCTGAAAATCAGCTCTGATGGGGAATGTGGAGGTTTTAAGCAGGAAGTCTGAAACTCGTGATTCGTGTCGTACGAATCTATGATGGTGTTTTATATTGTCAGATATAAAAACGTGGGCAGCGATCAGCGAGCGCATTGTTGCGATTTTATTAATTGACAGGCAGATAATCGTTAAGAAAAGTAATCTCGTGTGCAAATACGCAGTACCGACCTCACACAGTTCAGGTTCTCACATCTCAGAGAGTATCATTCTATGAGGTGTACCTTTGAAAGACTAAATTGTCTCATAAAAAATCCATTCCGCAGAATAAAAGATGGGTGGGTGTAGTTGAACTGTATGCGGACTGCTGTACCCCTTACGTAATACGTATCGGGTAATGGGAATAGGTAGAAAATTTCACAAGAATCTACAGTAAACACGGAAAAAAAGGTTGGGTCAAATTAACCCAATATGGGTTAAATACAGACTTTAGTCTGACCTAATATTGGGTCAATTTGACCCAACCTTTTTTCCGTGTAAGATAACCACCAATTCAGTTCGAAATAATACTTAAAATACCGTAGACAAATATAAGTGGGAGAGATTTTTTGATGTTGCGAAAATGTCGCCAACCTGAAGGAACCCAAATTCGGATCCCAACAAAGAAATAAAACGAAAGTCATGCTGTTTTCGATAAACTTAGTGGAAAGGGAGGATGGAATATTGCAAAGAACAGTATGAGAATAAGTTACAACTTTCGCAGTAGAAAATCCACTGCCACAAATTTAGAAAATACTTGTACAATTTCCGACATCGTTATCAAAACAGTGAAATTTTAAGAAATTAATGTTAATAATAAAAACATCGAAATATTATCGGAGGAAATACAGGGTTTTTTTTTATACAAAATATTGGATTTCCGACATTGCCGGCAAAATGTAACGGCTGAACGTATATAAGTATGCGCGGCACAGGTTTATTTGATATTTTGTATGCAGATTCGGTATTAAAAAGAAAAACACATTTAGTTTTATAACGGTGATCGCTCTCCGGGCCATCGATCGGCACTTTTCCTATATTGAACCGGTAATAACCTTCGCCGATGGAATGATGACAGTTAATGTCAGACTGCCGATGCTTTTGGGTTGCGCGATGGGTAAATATTATAGCACACAGCAGCCCCGGTTCTGATCGTGCATGCAGGGAGCCCTTTTATCAGTCATTTTGTAGACGACGTCTTTTTGCATGCTACTTAAAAACTAACACACATCGAACTGGCTGCTATGAATGAGTAATGCACTCGGAATTGGAACATTGATCTAGACTTTAAAAAGGTGAAAGACGATCCACGGTACATCGTTACTTGCTATATTATTTATACAGCATCACTCAAACGTTGGTTTTAAAATTATTAGACGCTCTTACCACCACGCTGCAAACAAAACAAACAAAATTGTGTTGAATTGTAATCGTCCATGGACTGGTAATGGCCCAATGGGTGGCATGTGCCACCTTGTCCATCCAAAATCAAAGTGGCACGTACCGCTACAGCCAATCATGTGGAGATTTTTCGTGCAAGATCAGGACTTTTTATACACTATGTCGATTCTGGCACAGATGTTGATACAGTACAGCTGATCTAGTATACCATGTAACTACCTGTTGGTTGGTAGTAACCTAGGTAGCGAATTTAATATGGGGGGGGGGTCTTTCCCTTAGCTCGTCAGCGCCCTCTTTTAAGAGAAAAAAGTTACTTTAATAAAAAGTTACGCATTAGCAAAATGATGTGGGTGGTGGTAACGAGAAGGCTTCTTTAGTTCGGAGGAATATTTTTCTTCAATTTTATCATCTATGGGTTACGTGGATATTGATTTTTTTTCCAATAGACTAAGGCTTCACCGTAGAAAAGAGTGTTCCGCAGAGGATTAGTTTTTAATTAATTTTTTTTTTGTCTTAAAGGGAGGATTGTCGACCAAAGAAGAGATGTGCCTGGCATTCATGTTTTACTACCCACGAGTTCCACTCGCACTCTGTCACAGCGTCCCGTCTCTGACTACCGTTCTTGCCTCCTTGGGGATCCAGGAACTCTGGTCGTAAGTATCATATGTCATTAAGTTATTAAGACTTTATTAATCAATGTCGAAAATTTAACGATTTTTCGTATTACTGCGTAAGAAGTCTCTAATTGACAATCAACAGCATACTCTAAGATTGCGAGGAAGCAGTGTCGCAACTTAAAAAGTTCTTGAAATCCTGATATTTTAAATAATTCGCAATATTTTTCTGTGGTGAATTTAAATTTCCTTAAAATAAAAGCCGAAAAAAAATTAGATTGGACATATTGTCAATCCACTCAATCTTATTATTTTTAAAGAACTTTATCTGCTGCAGTTCAAACGCGGTGAGAAAAAGGGTTTTGAGATATTCAACATCGATCATGATTTGGTTTTATTTTTTTTTCCAGTGGCAGTAATCCTGTTAAAATCAAACGACCTTCGTCCCTGTCTAATCAGACGCTCGAAGAACGATTGGTATCGTACGATTGGAACAGCGGATTTCAGTCGTTCCAACAGACGACGACTCAGGGTGCCTTTCTTCCGCTCTGCTGGGATAGGGGAAACTCTGTACTTCCGGTAAGAAGTTTTTGTATAAAAAGATATCTTCTACATTGTAGCTTATTATATTTAAAACGTTTATTATTTTTAAATTCATGTGATTGGCAATTTGACTGCGTTTAGAGTGGATCATTCTATGTGGAGCGCCATTGTTTACGAGATTACGGAGTGGACAACGGCGCTTTATGTAGAAACCCATCCGCCCACAACTCCACCTATCGATAAATGAATAAAATAGAGTCTGATGATAATTTCTTTATTTTTGCAGAGTAATTCCGACGTTCTCAGTTACTTCCCAAATATAACAAAGGAATACCGAGAAGTCGACACTTGTAAATCATGGAGGAGAAGGCGACCAAATTTTGCAATTAGCGCCCAACCGGTGGAGCCACTGTCGTGCCTTGACTGCAAGGAAGCGACGTCATACGTGCCCAATGCACTAGCGCCACCTGTAGCTTCTGCCACGAGGAGTTACCATAGACTTTATTTTGTGATTTCGTGGACGCTGTTAGTGACATTTTTAAGGACGTTATTATTGAGGATTTCGTAACGATTATATTATGACAGTGTAGAGAAAATATTTTGATATTTAAGTGGAAGTTTGAAGACAAAAAATTCAAGAAGTCGGACGAAAGTCTTGAAAGTGCACTGCGACGTGCAGCGGACGAAAATAATTTGAAGCCTTAGATTTCCACCTAGCGGACGAAACGATAATTATTTTTGTCGATTGAATAATTGGAAGGTACAGTGTCAAATTTTACGCTTACAGCGTTTATTACATTTAAGAAATAAATAAATAAGTAAAGCGCGTATACGACCAATGAAAATTAATATTTTTAAAAGCATTGCCTCTCAGTAGACCAATAGCATTTGAATTATTTGACTAAAACAGAGTATTTTACATTAAATAAAAAGAGGAAAATTATAACTTGCGCAAGTAGAAATTTTCGATATTTTTAAAGTAAGCTTTTAAAAATATATTCACAGGATACTTCAAAATTTAAAGATTATACCCCGTATCTTAGGTTTTCTTCAGGTTGTTTTATCGCTATTTTAAGTAGAAATAAATTAGTCTGGATTTGGTAAGAAAAACATCTATTAAAATAGGTATCCCATATTTAGTCAATCGCGAAAGTCGTTTGCTATATAGTACGAGACGTAATGTGATGAATTTGACGAATAATGAAGTGTATTTTATATAATATAATATTGGTTTTGTTTATAATTTAATTCGAGCTGTATTTACACGTTATAGACGTAAAGTAACGACAAATTGCACTTACGCCTAAAATTAATGGGTTATACCAGTTTTCATGAGTAATCATTGCCAAATAATATTGTGAACTTGCAATGAAAATACGAAGTAAACCCAAAATGGAGTTCTTTACAATAACGTGTAAATGCAGATTTATTTCGGCAAGACAACCGATACATCTCTTTTTTTTTGTTATTTCTTTCCCTTTTTATATTCATGCTAATGTGACCTCAGTATTTTAAATCAAATTAATGCCGTTTGATTGAGCTAATAATATTCAGCACCTAATGTAGACGAGAAAAATGAAACACAAAATGCTTCGTGTAAATAATTCAATTAATAACAACTTAATAAGATAGAATTTGAATAGAATTAAATTATTTCATTCTTTTGTATAAAACTTGTTTCCGCAAAATGTAAAATGCATAAATTATATATAAGAAATATATATGATATTGAGAAAATAAATAAAAAAGACCAAAAATAAACTCAGAGAGTAAATAAATAATAAATAGTTTTACAGAATTTGAATGATTAGTTTTGTATAATATTGTATAGTTAATTAACTGTTCTGAATTGGGGTGATTATGAAAATAAACAGTGAAATGATCGCTCTTTTTGTAGACCAGGTAAATAAGGTTCCTTGTAAATATAATTGTATTTTAAAACGCGAACAATATTGCAATAAATTTTTAAATTATTCTGCAGTGACTTATACGTGTGAGACTGGTGTTAATTGACTGTTGATTGGGTTAATTTTACAACTGAGCAAAGTTTAGAAAACTATTCCTTTTCTAAAAAAGAATGGGGTGCCAACATTTTGTCGAAATCTTTCTTTTCAAATGGAGTTCGAGACTGATGGCTTTGTATCCCAGAGTCTTCCATCAGTCTTCTATCAACCGTGCTGGGTCGAGAGTACTTCCACGGTCTTCTTCCATGGTCCTCTCAGTGGTCTACCGATTCAAAAGGTTGTGAAGGAGATACGTCTAAAATATGAGGACTTTTCGTTAGATGGGAGTCACCCGATTGGCAACTAAGCAAGATAACTTACTTGTTAGAACTGCATTTCTTCGCAAACTTAAGTCAAAATCTCGACAGAAATACAACACGATTGCTATCGTTTGGGAGAGGAATAAGTGTATAGCCTAATATGTGTTTAAGAACCTTGTAGAAGGGCATTGGTTTTTTAGAAATTTCTGCAATTTCTGTTCAATTACCTTATAGCAAGTACCCGGTACGGACTAATAACCCCATACAACACACTGTCCAAAAGTGAGACTTTCGGACGTCGATTGGATATCCGAGAAAAAAAAAACTGTCACCCATTGGATTTCCATTGGACATCCGAATGTCTCACTTTTGGACAGTGTGTTTTGGGAAAAACTTTAATACAAAAGAAATTAGAAACTTAATTTGGATAAAATAAAAATAACTCAGTGATCAAAGGGTTCCTATAATCGAGAAAACCACCAATAAGTACCACTCTTCTCCACGGTTTTTAAAAACCATTAATTTAACCTCGGATTTAAATTTATTCCATCAGAAGGATTTTCCTCTCTCTTAACTGACAAATCCATCTATCTCGTTCGACTTAATTTATGCGAAGTGAGAGCCAAGTTTTTAAAATATTCTATCAATATAATAAAATAAATTGAAACCCAAAGCGATGTGGTAAAAGAGAAAACCTATTATTATTGACTTAAGTTCACGGAGATAATGCGCGATGGAACTATCTGTATGTGGGCTATCGCGCGCAGTGGCGGAACTATTGGGCAAAAGGGTGTCTGAGGTCAAGAAACTCCGAAGTCGTCACTTCCAGACTTTCTAAACACTTTTCCGCCGAGTTTGAGCCCTCAGAATTTTATCCTGATTATATGTCCTGCTGGCAGTCCACTTTCGCGTCTGTTGTGGCACGTCGTTATAAGAAATCCTGGATTTTTTCCCCGGTATAATTCGGATGCTTTCAGGGTCGCAATATCCTACTTGGACCAAGCCCAAGTGATCCCACCAAACGCGTGACGGGTCCATTTGCAAGATCTTACAAACGGGCCCGTCACCCGTTTGGTGTGATCACTGAGGATGGCACAAATCTATCCTGCCCCCGCTACCGAAACTTTCGAAGATGAGATGAGACATTCTGTCCAACCACCATCGTTCATTAAATTTATTCTGATGATCGAACAAAATGTCCAAGAAAAAAAATGTTCTCGGACAAAATATAAATATATGAATCATGAATTAGATTAAAAAGTTCTTTTCTTGCTTAAAATCATCAACTGACTTCTTGTCCGGTTAATCGTTATAGCGACGCCACTGCATGTAAAATATTGGACTTTAGTTCGTCGGAGTTCGTAGAAAAGATTTAATTTTACGAGGTTTTTAAATTAAAGGATTATCGTACAGTCCGGAATCAGTGCTCGCAAAACGGGTTAATCTAATAGACCTTCTGCTGGTTGAAATTTTGCATGAAAGGGGGGGGGGCTAGAAATTAAGCGCCTCTGTCACCGTCGAGGCGTAAAACAGAGAGGGTTGAAGGCGAAAATAAATGCTGGAAAGGATAAGTGGATCTAACGCGAAAGAACAAAAGGGTTGGGAACAGCGACACATTTTGGACAGCGAAATGGCGAACGTCGAGTCGGTGCGGTCGTCGTCCTGGCGTAACAAAATTGATTTCAAAAGAGTTTTCGGGGTGAAATAATACGGTATATTCCAGTCTGCATTGCTAATTTTAAAATCAAGTTTGAAGAAGTTGATTTACGGGTATTATATAGATAAGAAGTGCACCAAATACGCACCTATGGGATAGAAAAACGACACGGTTTGGATGCATAAAAAAATTGAGTCTACTCGTAAGTTCTTTACTATTGACACCATGACCTATAAGGTTATGTACAGATTTGTTTAATTTCTTTTTTTTAGAAAGTCATACGAATTAATACGCAAATGATTGCATTGAGAAGTACGGTACCGTAAACGTTTAGGTTATTTATATTTCCAGACCAATTATATTAGTTTGTAATAGTTACAGGAAAAGAGTAATTTACAAGCTAAACGCACATCTAATTTAATAAACTTCAAACAATTAACACAATTATCAATGTTTGAACTTCTCCAATCTCCATTCACATAGTATTGTGCTATATATTTAATTGTTTCTTTTCGTGAAAACAGGCAGCTTTCGTCACTCGTAAATTCTGTAACTGCTGAAAGAACCAGTGACACCAACCATCGTAAAGAACCAAATCGGATGCGACAAAAGCCCAATTTTATCCAATATTGTTGCGTATTATTTTCTTATCGTATCTGTTTGAAACAAGACGCAAAATTTATGGTATTTGTCAAATAGATGTTCGTTTTTCTGAAAATTCTCTGATTTGTGCGTTGGTGATGTTTTCGGAGGGAAGAAGAAATCTCGACGTTCCTCTCCTTCAGAGTTTTTTTTTTGCAACTTGTAAATTATGGGAAGTTTTGATGGGGTAAACTTCATAGTTTTCTTGTTATGCTTCAATGCGTAAATGGCTACAAAATTGTGTGTACGTCGTCTTTGTGTATTCACAATAAATATTATTCTATCTCTGTATCGTAAAGTTTACATTCAACTATGTGTATACAACCGTTACGGTTTTCACACTATATTTTTTTTATTTCTTTTCTTTTCTTATAGTCATAAAGTTGTGATCGATCAAAGCACTGTCCATATTCCGTAAGTTTATATTAAAGGCCCACGTAAAAGTCAAACGACCGGAATAACATTTGCAGTGATAAAAAAAATAAATACGACAAGAATGCAGATTTTGAGGTGAAAGATTGAACACCAAATCGAAACCTAAAATTCCGGCGTACGGTACGGAATACGGTACGTGAAAATGTAACTGTACAGACTTGCGTATTAATGTTAGGGTTTCAAACCAGAAAAATGGGTTTTCCCGGCAAGTATGACCACCGCAAATATATGTAACCCAACCTTATGAAATGCATAAGGATGGATAATCAATAGTTATAGGAAGCATCCTTCTAAAAAATGCGTTAACAATGAATTTTTACAAATGCGCGAACTGGTTTTTTTTTTTTTTTTTTTGTAAAGAAAATAAGTGGTCTATAATCCCTGATTTAATTTGGTTCGGTTCACGGCTCAGATCAGCCTCACGTTACCACAATTTTTTTCTCTCACTCTCTCGTTGGTTGATGGGTGCTACGTCTCAATTTTTGATTTCCCCGGCTTCATTGAGTGCTCGAAAATGAAGTAGATTTTTGTTCATCTGCTGTTCCCGTTTCTTTTCTTTCTTTTTCTTTTTTTTCCACTCTTTTCAATTCCTCGTCCCTCGCAGGCTGTAACTCGGTTAGGTAACAGCAGATATCACGGGAAACGGGCTGATGCGGTCCGTTGTTACATGTATCGTACACTATTGGAGTTCGCTGAACTAGAAGCAATGAGGATTGGCATCGAAGGAAAAGAAAAAAATTTCAGCGTGAATTGGGGAAGGGAGCGCGAGTGCTGCGGCGCAAAAGGTCCAAAGAAACATCTTTCTCCTCTCTATTTTTATTTGTTGCTGGCGTTGATGCTTTTGTTGATCAAACCAGATACGTTGCTTCAATATATGGACATCATCACTTTTTTTGAAAAATCCATAACCAGCGAGCAGCATTTGTGATTATTTGTAACCTGCGAACAAAGATTGAAAAGTTTGCTGCTGCTGCTGCTGGTGGCTGTCAAAAAAATTGTGTTTACAAATTATTATCTATATATCGGGCGGAATTCATTTTTTTATGTTACATACAGCTTACTTATTTTACGTAGTGTTGAAAGTCAGTGAATATAGTATGTTTCCTAATTGAATGCAGTACAACATACCGTTTTCGTTGACTGAGTGTTGGAGTTTGGTTGCCATTGAAAAATGTAAACCGTTTTTGGAATAAATCGAAAAAATATAATCTTGACCAAATGACCTGTGAAGATCAGCGAAGACCGGCACAATTTGAGTCTAGGAAAGGTCAAAACAATATTTTCCTTCAATCAACCTACTTCAAAGACGCTTCCAATAGACCAATACTATTTCCAAGAGCCAAGATCAATCATAATTGCTCAGGACAAGACGTAAATTAGGACCTAAGTATCCAGCTGACAGTATTTATATTAGAAAACATTACATATAATAGGGATCATGATATAAATACAGTATTATAATATTTACACCATGGATGGCATGGATAGCATCATACAATAGGGTAGCATCACAATAGGGATCTTTAAAATTGATTTTTTAAACAACAGATTATACTCTGTACACAGTGTACATGGTATAGGTAAGACATCCTGTATAAAAATAATTTGAGCTATACTGAGCTTATACAGACAATAGCCTACAATAACTGCCGGGCAGCTCATGGGCTTATCTTCAATTCTCGGACCACATCATACTATGCTGCACGCTACGATTTTTATATAAATACAAAGGAAACAATGATAAAAGAGTCTGGGCTAATACTTCTGAATGTCATGTTGCGAGATGTTCGCGATAATACTGTTCTCGGCAGTCATAACTATCCGGAAACTATATAGAGATGAACAATTTTTTTGAAGCGATACAGGGCAAAATAAAAGAGGAAAAAAAATCGGGTTTTGGGGGAGAATTACAGGGTGCTGAATTTAACGGTGAGATATCTAATTGTTATATTTCGGTATACTTGTTCTAAACCTTTTATGATGGGAGACCCTGAAACGAGAGATAAGGCTCGTATCGAGGGGAATTTATCAAAGTAGAATGTGATTACGGTTTCTGGTGTAACCGGACCCGAGGGACCGATATAATGCATATGACATCTGGCTAATTTATTAATTCATAGTGAAACTCGAGTTTCGATGTGTGGTATAAAAGTATAACGTCATTGGTGCAACCTTTACTGGGTACCCATACAGTATGTGTGCCATATTGTAGGAAAGAGGTACTCCACATGAAGTCAGCTGATCCTTATGCGTTAGGGTTGAAAGTTTGAAACACTATATCCTACGCGGAGTAAAACATAAAGGATGAACATTTCTAGCGCAAATTAATTTACACAGAATCTGACGTAAATGCGATTGCAGTTCGTACGTTGATGAGAGATGTTCCAGAAGACAGTGTGTAAAATAGGGGGTTGTTGAATTAAACAAAGTGGAATCTATTGTCGATATTTATCCCAAGAATCCGAAAATTTCGATAAATTTCGGTTATAATACAGTATACTGGATCCGTATTAATACAGAGAATATTGATAACGTAAAGTTATTTTCAAAATTCTTAATACATCTGTTTGGAATTTTTCTTAAACTTCCTCATGTCATCGGAGTATGTTTTATAAAATGTTTCTGCCAAATACGAATTCGAAATAGCACACGCGGTAACTCGCGAATTAAAATATTTAGTTTCGAGCATCTTTCAGTCACCGTTGAGTCACGAACTAATTTACAGTTTCCATTTTTATAACGCTAACTTAATATGGACTAATTATCATTCTGTAAGTAACTTATACGTAAGCTTCTTGTTTAATAAAGATTAATTAGTCTGTAAATTTATCTCAGCTATAGTTTAAAAAAAAATTAGTTTGCGGTAGTTAACGCATATGATGTCTCTCATGGGAAGACTCTTTTTTTTTCTCTGATACGAATTTTATCCTTATTTGTTGATGTATCAGACGCTCTGAAGGTGTTAGATTAATGTACAACAACAAACATTGTATAATTCCGCTCTAGGTGTTGGGAAGCTGCGATAGTAATTAAACCAATTTTAAGAGACTGGAAAAATGTTCTCGACGAAGAGAAAAACAGAGCCATTATTATACAAAAGAAAATTCCCGTAGGGTGAAAAACACTCTTATTGGATGTTGTTGCGATATACAGTATATAAATGAGGCCCCCCCCCCCCCACCGCCCGCTTTCTCTTTTATCTTTGTGATATGGGCTTCTTTGGCGGGTTCTTCTTATATTTATTGTGTGTGGTCTTTTCAAGAGACACGAATGAAACAATAAATGGATTGAAACGGCATAAGTGATACGCCACGACACGCATGCGTAGCAATCGTATTGCTAATGGTAACTGGTTCATAACATCATCTCGAATGTACATGTTGATGCAAAAAACGGTTGAGTAACTGCTTTATCCGATCCATCCCTTTATTATTCTGTTTTTCGTCTTGCATCCATTTGAGGAGAAGAAAAAGATCCCCAGCTCGTGATCTAATTTTTGTCGGGTGTAAGTTTTGTCTCAAGCAGAATCAATAATATTAACCGTCCTTTTTGAACGGGATTTCTAAATTCCGCCCCTAAAAGGTGGAGCCGTCGAGACTTTCATTATGGCAATGGCCAGTCTAGAGTCTAGAGTCGATAAAATTTCAAACTACTGGTCTAGAGTCTAGACCAGTAGTTTGAAATTTTATCGAAATTGGCATACAATTTTAAGCACTCGGACTCGAAAAATGTGTGCTATAGTAACAAACAAACCATAACCAACAACTGTTTTTGGTCAGAAAATTTGTAAGTTAAATTTGGTGCATTTCGCGAGCTCTTGGCCTCTTACATCCACAAATTTTAAAAATGCGAGATATGATTAGCGATTTTTTCCTTCTTCTCTATTCTTTCCCTCTCACTTTTTCTTTTCTATCTTTTTTACGCATATTTATGGTGGCTTTGGCCTATGGGGGCCCCTCGTCCCCCCCCCCCCCACCTTAAATCCGCTACTGCATACCGTACTGTATACTTCTACAATTCCAATGCAGCTGTTTTGTTTCTTTCTATCTGAAGATCAAATATTCTTGCTTATTCTTAATGAGATTGTTTGCTATTATATAGAAAAAGAAATTTCCTTCGCATTCACCAAAAACGGCTAATGCGCTCTCTTCCTTTTCCACCATTAATCATTTATGGACATGACTATTCGGGATAGGATTCTTTCCTTGTGATGTGTCTGTGTATGAAGTTGAGTAGATCATGGATTATAAGCAACGCGTGAAATAAAGCGAATTGCTAACTAGTCTCCTGACAAATTCATGAGCGCTGTGTAATAATTCCAGTGCCTATATAGCTTGTTAATGCTCCAGCTGCAAGCGAGAATGAGACGGCAAAATATATGTATCTCATCTTGCTATCTACATACAATTTTCTTAGTTTGGTTTCAATATTTCAGCATTTCGCTTTTCGCATTCTACTGAATATTGGTTTTCCTGAACGTGGATACTGGATATTTACGATAGTAATTATTTTTAGGGCACATAGAGAGTTTGGCAAAACAATATATTAGGTATAACAAGTAGGCCTACTAAAGTAAGCCGTTTCGATTCATTCATATACTTCGTAATATAATGTGTCTGTGTATTCAACTAAGACTAATATTGTGGGATGGTGTCTAATGAGATAATAATTTTTTGTTTGTTGTTTATTTATATACCGGTAAGTTGTTATTTATAAATTACGTAAGTTGAGTGTTTATGATAAAAAAAAAACGCAGCATTGCCCACAACTGTTGTTGTTACTGAGTATTTTAAGGCTGGGTTTCTCCAACGCTGATTAGCGCCTAATCGACGATTAAAAGTTAACGGTTGTTTAAAGATAGGATATCTCCATGTTGAAAACGATCGTTAACTTTTAAACAGTGATTAAGAGTTAATCAGCGTTGGAGAAACCCAGCCTACTGTATGAAATGTCAGCCCTTGATAGATATTAGATAATGATCTGCTCACACTACTGTGTGTATTAGTCAATGACGTAACCTTGAATGAACGGGTTGCTGTGAAATAAATTACTTCCATTTTTGCCGTTGAACGAAACGTGTCCTCTGCTGTTTCTGGCGCCGGGATTTAGGCTTTGCGGGGCAATTAGTCAATTAACAACAGTTTATGGGTCCAGCCCTGCCTCCCCTGCGCGTTCGATTGTTCCTGCTAGAAAAAATAAGAATTTCAACGAAACTACCGAATTTTCGAAAAAGAGGACGACGGCAGAATAATTTCGCGAAACCAGAAGTCGGAAAAGAAGTTCGAAAATGACGTCGGGACTCTCGGTACGGATAAAGACGTTGAATAAGGACAATTACGACACCTGGAAGCTTCAGATCCAAGCCTTATTAATTAAGAACGATTTATGGGAATACGTCGACGGAACCCAGAAGAAAAGGCCTGAAGTAGACGCAGGAACCTCAACTACAGTAACGGCAACAGCAGCGTGGGACAAGGAAGACGCCAAAGCCAGGTCAGACTTAATTCTCGGAATTAGTCCCCCCAAATTAAAACAAGTAAAGACCTGCAAGACGGCGAATGAAATTTGGAAGAAGTTGGGGGATATTTTTCAGTCCAAGGGGCCAGCACGGAAGGCGACGTTATTGAAACAATTACTCATCTTAAACAAGATGCAGGAAGGCGAAGACATGAGGGAGCACATCGGAAAGTTCTTCGACGATGTCGATAAACTGGAAGAAATGGATTTAAAAATAAATGAAGAATTACTGACCATCCTCCTACCTGTACTGTACAGCATTCCGGAGAGCTATACACGCGATACACGCGATACATTGCCGACGCCAGAAGGGTTGAAGATAAAGCTTCTAGAAGAATCCGATTCTCGAAGAAATAAGGAAAGAGAGGATTCTCTCTTTCCTCCGGACTCTCAGGTTCAGCAAGTGTCATCGATGTGGTCAGCGTGGACACAATGCCGCCGAATGTCCAACGGTCTTGTGTCAT
>JAQFYH010000025.1:0-22078 GCA_034694405.1 Scolopendrellopsis subnuda
GAAATATATTTCGATACTACACGTTCGCTTAGCTCTCAGCTATTCCTTAGAATTATTAATTCCTGCTTTTACCAATATCATGAGGAGATGGGTGAGGGTCCCAGTTTCAGCGAATTCGCGAAGAGTCGGGTGTTTCTTTATAATTGTCGCAGGAGGCGCTACGTTCGCTCAAACATTCAGCAGTATCAGCTCGCAGTACAGACAATAGTCGAGTTTTCGCGAAGCTGAAAGTGGTATCACACGCGTCATCTCTGACGAGGAGCTAGGTAGTTTAGCATTGATACACACACAAAACGCATCATATAGATGACGCGTGTGGTACCACTTTTTGTACCATTCAGCTGCGCCAAAACTCGCCTAATGTTATTGCGTTGCAACTGTATGGAACACTCTCTCTCGTCCCCCTATCGGACAATATAGGAAATCCGCAGCTCTCCGCGCGTTAAAAACATAAAAATATCATGCTAATACTGTATACTGTGACTGTATGCTTCTGTATAGCATACGAAATATCGGCTAATGCGAAAAAAAAATTTATGTAGATTATATTTTAAAATTAATTTCCTCATCCCTCTTTATTCTGTTTCAGCCGAGGCCTTAAATGCTACAAGTTTCGTGCCTTTGAGAGCGAATTCGTCGAGTGTCCTTCACAGCCTGAATCACCCCTTTCCCATTCCCGGCAACGTCAGTCTCGTCAGACGCCTGATGGCTCCGGTGGGCTACACGATTAATCTGCGACTGCACAGGGTGCAGCTCATTTGGGAAGAGCAACTCTCTTTGTACGACGCTTCGAGGAACACCCTTTTCGTTTCCAATGTTACTGACGACAATACGACGACATCCGGAATTAGTTTCCTAGGTTAATAATATTTCTTTTTCTTTTTGTTATTGTGGTCTTTCTTTCTTGTAGGGAATAACTTTCGAACGTTTTTTCGTGCAGGTGAAAACAGGAGAGACCGATTTCAAGAGTGTTCGCACGGCACTCTGACCATTTGGGATCCGTATCGAACTCAAGACGTGAATTACTGGATCTTGTGCGTCGGTGGGAAAAACGATCTTCAAGAATTTCCGCTGAAATCTCAATTCAACATCATGTATTTCGTGGACAACACTTTCGAGCGAGAAACGCTGCATCCCTATTACGCCGAATACGACATCACTATCGGTAATTATATGAAACAGAATAACGGGAGTAGGTGATTTGGGGACTTCCATTTTATTATGTTTTTTTTTTTAAATCCACACCCATTTCGCCTAAAATCGGCGCTCTAGGTAATACACCTGTGAGAAGGGCGGTGGGAATTACTCCAGAAAGGGGCAGCGCGTTTTTCCGGACAGTTAGAGCCAACATAACTGCCCCGGAGTGGATGTGACTTTGAGAAATGGTGACAGTCCACTCGCATGCAAGTATTGGGGTAAATACCATGGGGTGTGAAACGGTAGGAGGAGACACAATGGACACATTGGACAGGCATGAAACATAGAAGGAAAGTAATTGAATAATCCAGAATGATGATTGTCTTTTATTTATTAGATCCTGAATTCAACAACAAGACTCTACTCTTGCCGCCAGGGGCGCTGGTCGATTCTTGCGAACCAAATCCGTGTGTAAATGGGGGACAGTGCGTTCAAGAATTGGGGCAACAACCTCGTTGTGATTGCGAAAGCCAATTTACGGGTAACGTATATTCACGATGTACAGTCTTTTCAATTAAAATTACAGAATTAAAAATGCAATTTCTCTGTTTTCCCTTAAAAATATCGTGTCTGGAAAATCCAAGGATTTCTTTTGTATTTCCCATGCAGAAAAGAAACCGATAGATTCTTCCTTTAAGTTAGTTCAAGTTTCTTGTGTAAAAGTGCTGACAATATTGGAAAATTGTCTTTCAGGTCTATTTTGTCACCTGACAAAGTGCGACACCAATCCCTGCGAGCACGGATCCTGCAGTCTCACGTCCGACGGATACAACTGCAACTGCGAACGGGGCTTCATTGGTCGACACTGCAACGAAAGGATTTCTTACTGCGGTTCGAATCCCTGCGGAATCAGAGGAAAATGTGTGGACGCCAACGACACGTTCGTCTGCAAATGCCACATCTGGTGGGAAGGTACGAACACGGCTGCAAATGACAGTGTGATCCAGTCAATATTGACTCATTTTGTTTTTGTAATAACTTTTTTTTCTGTCAATATTTTTTCGAATTCGGTTGCTTCCATGTTGTTCGTCATTCTTGGGAGTTTATGACAAAAGTGTTAAAAAAGCAAAATTAACCGTTGAGAAGTGGGTCATCGGCTCATCGCACAGGGGTCATAAACTCCCAGTCCCAAGAATGCCGAATGACATGGAAGCAACCCCATTCGAAAATATGTTGCCAGAAAAAAAATATTAAAAAACAAAATGTGTCACTCTGGATCACCATGTGTATTTTTATTCTCCAAGAAATTTTTTAAAATGGTTTTTATTTTTACAGGTCGCACGTGCGAGCGTCGAATCTACAAGGTTCCTTACAAGCCGCTCAGCAAGCGGATGCTGGAAGAGCCATTCTGGTTGGGACTCATCACGGTCACCTTGGTGATGGCCGTTCTATCCTGCGTCTGGTGCATCAAAAGGAAATTCGCCGATAAATTAGAAAAGTTTCTAGCGGAAGAAATTGAGAGGAGTAAGCACAGTATGTAGAGAATAGTTTTCATTTCATAATCGTTGTGACCAACTCGTTGGACG
Source organism: Scolopendrellopsis subnuda (assembly GCA_034694405.1). Lineage (NCBI taxonomy): Eukaryota > Metazoa > Arthropoda > Symphyla > Scolopendrellidae > Scolopendrellopsis > Scolopendrellopsis subnuda. The sequence goes on from JAQFYH010000025.1 coordinate 2,724, forward strand.
TGGCTTTCGCAGTGCCCTCTCTAGTCTCTATATTGTGATGCAGAGTATGTAATGTATATCTTGCATGAGATCTGAAGACCAGGACTTGGTCTTTTCATCTCTCCTTTCGAATTCCTAGCTTTCATGTTATAAATTTTAAAAAAATCCTTCTCGCCGTCCGTATGTTGTTCATGGTGCCTTTACTCATATCAAGAATAGGATAATATACAAAGAATACGATTCAGGAAATAATCTTTTCGTACGGAAAAATGTTTTCTGTATATACCGATAGAGGGGCGCGAGCTCCTGATTGGCTGTATACACTCTTCCTCCTTTCTTTCAATTCGCTGGTGTGATTGTGCGCCATCTACCATCATTCTGACAAATTATTTTTCCGTATATACGGACAGAAAACATATTACACTCAATCTGAGTGCCGTATTCTTTGTATATTATCCTATGTATTACAATCATTATCTTATAAAGAACTCGTATATACGAAGTTATATAGCTCCTACAACTATTGGTAATCGCCTATTTATCCTTGTATTTACGGAAATGGCGTTGTTACGCTATGCTATACGAGCGTTATACGAGGCGTTGTTACGCCATGCCATCCGTATAATACTCAATGCTTTTTAATTCTTTATATTTTATAGTCAGCAAAAGTCTTATCAAAAACGGCTTTGCAGTAATATTGTCTTCATAACTTTGCATCTGCGCACTTGGTGTCTACATACAATGCACGCTTCCTTCAGAAAAAAAGATCATATTGCGCGAGTCTAAATCTGAAATATGGGCCGTTTTATTCCACCGTCGAAAATCTTCATTCCTCGGAGAGACATCCTCGATTAGGTATTCGTGATAAAACTAATTTTTCTTTATATGTTCATACCACCTTGAAGGGCAGCAGAATATTCTTACTTAGAAGTTAGAATATTCTGCAGCCGTCAAGGTGGTACAAAAATCAGGGGTTGGAAATCGAAAGTGCCTTTTAGAAGTTACAAACTGCAGCTATGCCATATAGTTGCGTATCTGTTTTTTCACATTTGTTGGGAAAACACAGTTGCCCGTTAAAAATGCATATTTTTCGAGAAGTGAATTAGCGCGAATTTTAAATTATTTTTGTCCGATCAGAAAGGGGACTATGGCTAAGTATATAGTGTGAAGCTTGGGGTATTAGAAACGCTTACAGAACCACAGTTGCGTATCTACCATTTACGCAATTACTGTGGCACAAGAGTGGCGAAATCTGATTCGCACTTCAAAATAATGTGCTTCTTAAGGCGCGTACACACTAGAGATTTTTCGTAACACTTTTGTGTCACACTTTCATGAAAAAGCAGACGATCAAAAAATATTGCGGCTTTTTGTACTCAAATTGATCAAATTCAAAAAGTGCGACACAAAAGTTTGACAATGTTCAACAATCTAAGCACTTGAGCTTGACTTACAAAAAGTGTCGACACAAAGTGTTTGAAAAATGTGATGAAAAATCTCTCGTGTGTACGAACATTTACGGTCAAAGTTAGATACCTCATACGGTACCTAAGTACGTCACTTTCCCACCTTCTCTCTGGCTCTCTGGCCAATGAGGCAACGCCATCCCAAGAGATTTGGCGAGAAAAGGAGGTGAAATGCGAAAGTGATCTAACTTTGACCTCACATTTAAAGTCCGAATCAGATTTTTAACTTCCGAAGGGACCACCACCTGAAAATGATGAAAAATGTCTTTCCCAACTGACCGACATGAGTCCTATAATGTTTCGCGTTCATCCGTTTTCTTGAGATTACTAGGTATTGTGTACTAAAGTGTAGACCCTCTCCTCTTTTTTTCGGATGGAACCAGATCATGCTGTCATCTTCTTTGGGTATCAGCGAATTTTCTGCAATCTGTTTCATTCACCACTGAAATCCTTTGTCTTTTGGTTACGTAAGTCGTACAGGGTGTTGCGATTGTCATCTGCGACTATAGATGAATGTCGTAAACATCTTCTACTAACTCCGATGGAGGAGGTATAAAATTATGAGACATTTTTTTACCTGTCCACACAGGTATCACACCTTAGTCTCATTGGAACTCATAAAGAAAATGAATTGTTTACTTCATAATCTCCTCTAGTTGGTCAACCTCTCTGCTTGGGGGTTGGATCTCTTGGATGATGCATTTTTTCTCTGTTGAAGAGGAGAATGGACTGGGAGCCCTGAACTTGTTTCCCATCGTTCCCCTTCATCCTGCGTCACGTGACCTGCCTCTAGCGGGGAGAGTGAATGCGATCTGAGGAAAGCTCCCACACGCGTGTCGACGAGTGTGCAGAGAAGGATTGTTGTTTGGAAAGCGCTATATAGGATTTCTATCGTCTCGGAGAAAAAACAGAGTTTTTATCTCGATATTTTGGCTCCGTTGGCCAATTTTTATCATCCATTTCCATCTCTCAGGATTTCTTTTATTTTATTTTTTAAAAAAATCGGCCGCATGGCTTTAACTTGAACATTTTGTGAGAGCCGGTATAAATGCGGTCCTCCGAAAGTCTGGATGTTTGTGTAGAATAGGAGGAGGAGAAGAAGACTAAAGTGGGAAAAAAAATTAAAACTTCTTCCCGGATTCATCACCATTTGAAGAAAAATGTCTTGGTTCCTGTTGATATTGTGGCTAGCTGTTTTAGAAGCACTACCTTTGGATGTGGCGTGTATTCGGTTGGACGACATCTACTGGAATTCAACAAATCCAATGTAAGTTATGTGTAATATGGATATAATAATTCCGAAATTTTTTGGTTATACAAAATATTATTTTTTTTTATATTATGAAGGATTACGTGCAGAAATATTGTGCAGTGAGAGGGGGTGTGTTGCATATTGTGAATCAGATCAATAATTTTCCTAATCCAAAGTGTCATGCAATATATCCCCCACACCCCTCTATTTTGCGTGTATTTTGTTATTTAATAATATACCTAGCTGTGTAATGGATAAACCCCAGGTAAGTGAAAAATTAGTCAATATTATATTTTTAGAACAAAAAGCAACGTCAAAACTCATAAGCCTAAAAAAGAAAACCACTTGTCAGACGCGGTTTGTTTACATTTTCTTCTCCTCATCTTCCAAAACTCTTTTTATTTAATATTACGTTTCATTATAAGGAATCTCCCGTATAATATAATTGAAGATATTAACCATAATCTCCGCGGTTTATTTTTCCGGTAAAAGACCATTACGCTGTGTTGATACACAACACTGTAGCCGTGGTGTTGACCTGTTAGGTTCGTTCGTGAGAGCTAGCCGTAAGCCTATATATAATAATTACTGCGGCACAACAGGTCTTGAAAAGCCTCGCTTCAAGGCAAGCAAAATTATAACTCAAGTCGACCCACATTTGCTTAACATTTATTCATCATTTTTAAAGGATAATGATATTTTTTTCTATTTATTTTAATCATATTTGCTTCGCTATGTGAAAAAAAAATTATATTAATATTAAATCCTTGAGAAACCACAGAACTTTCAGTTGCCACATAGATTACAGACTTGATATAACAGTCCAATACCTTTTTCTTTTCAAATTGCACACCACACCTGAATATTCCGAAAACAATAACCCGAATACAGAAAAATCCACTTCTCTTTGACATTGCGTTTGTTTTATAAGCAGCAGAATAGTATTCTATTTTAATCTAATAGTAATTAATATGAGATTAAAATATCCCATTTTAAAAATATGCCATGCTGTAAAAGAGAACGAAATGCAAAGAAATAATGATTTTCCTGTATAGTCAGAGCTATAAAAATTTAATTTCGTTAACCAATATAATTTTAACTTATACTCGTATAATTAAATTGATCATTATTTAAAAAAAAAATACATTAGAGAGGGATTTCGAATCATTAGTCTAAGAGAGATGGAATTCGCTTTGCTGAGTGTAAACAGCACGCAAACAACACGGGGTAATTCGATAGTTGAAGGAAAGATGGAAGGCGACACACCCTAGACCCGAAACGAAACGAATTGTAATCGATGCAGCAGCAGCATAAACTGAATATCTCATATTTTTCTTTCAATTTCCCACTTTATTTTATTCAGTTTTCGTCTCCCCCAACCAAAATAATGATAATCATATAAGCCTATATATTTCTCTTATATATTCCGCATATTCTGTCGCTGAGGCTTATATTTAGCGGTTTTATATATTTTTTTCTTTTCCTTTGCGGCGACGGCAGAAAAGAAAATGTAATATCGGGTGGGTTTTCTTGGACATATTACGTTTTTGCCTCAAAGAAAAAGAGCTCGCAAGAATGGCACAGCAGAAGGAGAATGTTCTAGACGATAATGAAAAATACCCGAAAGACTCCTTTCTCTTTTTGCCTCCCTTTCTCTGCTCCGTATTTATTTATTTTTTGGGTTCGTATTAATTAAAAAAACATCATGAGAAGAAAGTTAATTTTGCGCAATCGTTTATGAAATATAAATTTACTGTTCGACAGTTAATATCTGGGACAGACGTCGGGCGTCAAAAATAACGAGAACGAGCTGAGTAAAGAGGTTACAACTTATTGATAAAGGGATATTTATCAGATACCTCGTATTGATACCGATCTGAGCCAAGATGTCTAATGCTCTGAACTCGTTATTTTCCTATTATTTGGTGGCGACTAGTTATGTAGCAATACGCAAAAGAGCATTGAAGTTACCCAGGAGTAGACAGGTTCAAAAATAATAGGATCGGATGTCTGAATTTTAGAATTTTAATGATGAAATTCAAAACTGCGGAGAGAGAAAAATAAACGCAGGGAATATAAGTTGCCTAATTTAAAGGAGAGGGTAGTGGTCAGTTGTTTAAGCATTTTTTGGAGACTTTTAAGAGTTTTGCAAGCACTGTTGGATACTCTCTGACAAGTTGTTCTCGACTTACGGACACACCCAGTGGAAAGTAAAGGCCTTTAATATCGTGTATACCGCGCGTCTAAACTTCGCCATTAAGCGCTCCCGCTGGCACATGGTGCACTGTCTCTATATTCGCCTTTATAGATCGTGATAGAATTATCATATTATAGTTAATTACTCGAATGCATATTCAGCATGCATTATTTTCCATTGCCAATGCGCTCCTTTTTTATATCATTTTGTGCCCACACATTCAATAAAAGTATATAAAATACAGATAATGTTTGTTGCATGCAGCGTAAAGTGTATACCGCTGTATAAAGTTCAATATCCCGATCAAATAAATAAAAAGTTTATTGTCTGTTATCTGCCGGAACTATATCTTTCGTAATTATCTCAGAGCTGCAGGTTTAGATCAACCTACGCTATCAAGTAATTTTTCCTGATCATTTTGTTCGAGTTTTTCAAAGAATTGGCGCAGATCCCGTCGCTCAGAAAGAAATGCTTTATGCACACAGCTTTATGTCGTTACCTCCTGTCGAAATATAGCGATAATTTCGTAGCGATGTCGCTATAAAAGTGCTCTATCTAAAACTGGTACCTTAGCTGCACTTTAACTTGTACTTGATCTATACTAGATTGGATAAGCGTAAGTCGCGTAACTATATCGTTGCGGCACTTTAACTTGCACGTAAAATTCGATACTCTATTTTTGCAAAATACTGAGACTTTCAGCCATAAATTTCTCAAGAATTCCGATATAAAATGCTGCTTTTTAGGGGGAACTAAAGAGACCTAATAACGGACTTAATGACCCGAAAATTGAGCGGTATTACGTTACTTTTTAAAAAATATTTTCCATCAGTAGAAATCCGACACTTTCTCGCGACGAACCCAGAATGCGATACAGATGTTTGTAATATGGAACACGTGGGGAATGTAATTCAAATGACCATTGCTGGGGAAGAAGGGTGGTTTTGACAGGGGGTCCGGTTGGCAATTTATATCCCTTTGGGTATATCAGAAATTGCATTTCCCAACTCTACCCGTTGGTCGCGACGCGGGCAAAAAGGCAAACTGACTGAGTGCTTCTTGTCCCGAGTTGAAAATTGCTCTCTTAAATACAAGAAATTGCAGCAAACCCCATATCTTGATTTGACATCTAACTCCCACTATGCTTTCTCTCTGCTGTCTCCCCCCATTTACGAAGCATGCTTGGATTCTGCGCAGTCGAAACCACACGCTGTTTTCATTTTGTTCGCATCAGGTAGAAATGATTCTTTTTCTCTCTTAAAACTTATTTAAAAATAAACATTTTTAGTAAATTTACACTGACCTAAGTTCCTGACTAAAATGGCTAAATTCCTTTCGCCGTTTTAGGAATATCAAGCGAGATATTAGACAGAACTACACGTAACTTAATATCAGCTTTTCCATGGTCACACTAATTTCGGTACTTACTGAAAAAAGTCTTATACTCAATATTAGTTCCTTATATTTGAATTGGAGAGAACTCTGGACACATTAGCAAAACCATAACAATAATATGATAACATGATAACAATAATATTTTACTATAAACAACTTACGGTCAGCATCGAGTTAGGAAGCTCAGTACCCGACCATATGCGCTGAGATAAAAAAACTATGCGTAACCGGCGAAGGAAAAGGCATAAATTAGTCGTAATAGAGATTATGTTTATTCTAATTAAAATATATTTTTTTTTACATTTTCATAAAAACAGTTGTCGGAGAAAGCGCGATCTTAATTCTGGAAAATAATTAAATTGTTTTACATTCGCATTAGCTCTAGAAAAACTGCATGTTTATAGCCTAAACGTGCCAGGCTTGTCCAGAAAGTTATGATGTCTTAATGCAAAGAACCACCATTTCTTTCTTTTCTGCCGAACCTATAATATGCAGGTGTCTTTTTTTCCCCTTCTTTTTCTCTTTTTTTTTCCTGCCACATCATTAAAACTCCCTCAACATTCAGCTCTGAGGGACATTGGGGAATAGGGCGGAAAAGAGTGGTTTTCTAGGTTTATAACCCTCAAATAATTCTCTCAAAAACCCAACGACATCTCGTAAAAAATAAAACCCCAAAAAGCAATTTTGTTAAAACTCTCAAGGTTTGCGGCTCCCCCCCCCCCTCAGTTAAATAATCATGTCTCAGCAATTCCCTTTATACGAAATAAACCACGAAATAAGAACTATTTTAATTGAAAGTAATAAAATGTACGAATTCACCTTGTTATAATTTAGCGGAATCAGGATCCCAGAGGTTTTCGAGTCTTCCACCTCTGAAACCAGATTTTTATAAATTTATTTGTTTCGATTTTAACCCATGATCTTATAACCCATGATCTTCACCCAGTGAACACAGCGAAAGTGTCGGCCATTCATCCACACGTCTTCAAAAACAACTAAATTCTCTTGCGCTTGTACAGTACGTGTGATGTTTTGCGGGTTGTTGTGCGAAGTTAATATTTAAAAAAAAAAGTTGAGTTCTTTGTGTAATTATACCCGCGGGATAGAAAAAAAAAGTGCTATAGCCATCCAAGGCAGAATATTCGCTTGTCATACGGAGAAATGAATATAGAGAACGTGGAAATTATAAGCACCACCAAGAAAAGTTTATAGACAACAACCTGAACAAGGGCGACAGAAACGCAACTAACTTTGTCCAATTAAAAGACAACTTGCGAATTACGGTATCGAGACTAACACTGATGGCTCTGTTCTGCCAAGAAGGAAGTTAGGGTGTAGAAAGTACGAATAGTCACATAGTTTGAGGAAGAGGTTGCCCCTCAGTTTACTTACAGGTGACGCTACAACCCATCGTTAAATTGTCAAAAACCCTTGTTTGCGAAGTGCATACGCGGCGTCATTTTTGTAGAAGAGGCCATTGATTAGTCCAATACATAGAAAACTGTCAATAAAGCAATTATATACCGAAAACTTTCACAAAATTCCGCAGAACCTTCATAAACTTCCTTCTTAGGTTAACAATCCAGTCCAATTTCCAACCCTTTTCGTTCTATTCCCCAAGAGACAGTTTCAAGGTTTGCTTCATTATTTTCTATAAAAAGTAAAAACTTTCGAGTCCAAAAACTGGTAACAATACGAGGTTATATTCCACGTTAATCCCCAGATAGGTGTGGCACAGGAACATTACCGGTTAGAAGTTGTAAAACAATCGAGGGTCTGTCGTTGTAAAAATGGAGCGAGGCTTTATACAAAGTACGTTTCAGACACTAAAACTATATCTCATAACGAAACCATACACTCCTGTGTCTGTTTTGTAATTCGAAACTGCCACTGTATAATTATGGACGGTTTCATTTTATATTTCTAATTAACTTTGTCATTAGAGAGGGACTGATATCCATTTCATTCTGGATTATTATGCTATTCTTCATTATGCTTTAACGCTGTTTCTTTTTGTCTACCAGGGGCGCGATTTTCGACTGCCATAAAATCAATCTTTATGCTGATGCTTTTTCAATGGGTGACGTCAACACGAAAATCGGGCCCCTCCAAATTCAACACAATATCGGTTACATGTTACAACGTACAGAATAGAATTAAAGGCGCGCTTCGAAATCGCACACCTTTTAAAAACAATTTATTTTGGAATTCGCGTTGTGGAGGGTTGTGTTACTCATTCCAATAGAATGATAGAGCTTTATGGTTGAAAATGACTTTGACGTGGTTAATGATACAAGGGGGAATTATCCAAGGAATTATCTCGGGGTGTAAAACTAAGAAAAAAAATCTTTTCCCCCCTTATCAGCATGTCCAAACGCCAAGAGAGAGGGGGTTATTGTATTTTGTCCCCCCATCGGACAATTAGTTTTCCATTCTTTTCCCATATTCGTCGCCACATTTTCGAAGTCTGAAAGCTGGGAAGTCAAACACCTGGTGGCAGCGGTGGGATATTATTTCGTCCGTTTGCTCAACATGACAGTTTACACGTTCAGGACTCGCAGAAACCCCCTTTTTTCCTTATTTTCACCCCCTAAAAGATCTAAAACAAACAAGACTGCTTATCGCCGAAAAAAAATCATTATTGACTAAGCAATTTTTAGGGAAAAAATATGATTAGGTTATGGAGCTGAACACATCTGCTGCGTTTGGGATGCTAATTAGGCTTACTGCAGAGGCTGGAGGAGGAGGAGGAGGCCTTTTTTTCTGAGGGGGATTACAGTGAGCAATGAATTAATTCGAAAATATAATACAGAGACTGAGTGTGATCAGTAATGTTACAATTATACGAGTAGAAAATAATGTTTCAATTCATTTTTGGTGCATTTTCTATAATCTTTCAAAGAGGGTGTCGATTCTTCTTCGTCTGAAACCAGTTGCGCCAATTGGGCACCATTTTGAGTAAAGTTTATACTTTAAATTTTGTCTTTTCCAATTCGAAATTTCGTATTTTTTTTTTCAATCTTCTCGTTTGTCGCAGAATTTATATTGGACAAATTAATTGACTGAAGTTGCGGAAGTTTCTTTTAAATTTTCTCGTTGCAGATATAATTGAAATAACTTTATTGCACGGCCAATGGATTCTCTGTTACTCCGATATATCCATTCATCCGTTACTAACTGGGTTTCCTCGTCTAAGTGAATTGAAGTACAAACTCTGATCCTCATTTGCCTTCTCCTTTAGCACTGGGAAGAGATATCTATTCCTTTTGGCCCTGCTTCGTTAACATTTATGATTCTATTTAATTCTCTCCTTATATACGAACGAGTATCGTCGTCAGTTTCGCCTTTTCTTCCTAATATTGTACGATACAGTATAATATATTACAAACCCAGGGTCGTATAGTAAATTGTATAGTTAGATCTTGTAAAAATCCTAGCTAATATTAGGGGTCCTTAACCCGTAAAACATTCCACGGAAAAATTCGAACTAATATTTACGCATTCCTAGGAGCATTCCTAGGAGTTTTATAAACACAAAATCGAGGTCTGATGATAGAAATTTCACCTTCAGAGGTTTAAAATAAACTGGTATTTAAAGGTGCTTTCAACAGATCGTCCCCTACGAAACCTATAAAATCAACAGATCGTGTTTCGTCCTATAAAATCGATAACCACAATCTATGTTTAGTATCGATACAGTTGAGTTTCCGTTGCCGCCCACTGTTGAATGTATCGAATCGATATCGATTTACTCAATAAATATAGATCTGTTGTATCGAGCACCTTCAAAAACCAATGGTTGAAATGCTTCTTCTCCAATCAAACTCTGGGATTTTTTTTTACCCTTCATGGGGGACCTCGAAACCCCTTTATACGGTCCTGACGTATTCCACAGCAGTTGTAATACAGTTTTATGCATATAAATCTCTTTATTTCTTTCGCATCTTCTAAACCATTTTGTCGGTGGTATAATTCAGATAATTTGCAATCAGCTTTTATAGCAGAGAGATAAAAATATATAAAGTTTGCTACGCACGATTTGTTGAATGTTAGATGTCACAGCGAAAAGGATGATATAGTTTGGGGCTGTTTTGATGGGGGGATTTCTTTTCCTATAACGTCGTGAGAAAAAAAAGTTTTCTCCCTGACATCATTGCATAACAGCATCGACTATTGTTGATTCCTCGCTGTTGTTCGATTTGAGACAGGCGTGATGCGATGAAGAAGAACGTCTTGAATCGTGAAAAAAATAAAACAATAAAATAAGGTTAACAATATACCAGGCAATTAGTCGCAGCAGTGTAATAATAGTCCTAAATTTAATTGTACTTTGGGAATATTGTTTACATGGAAACTCTGCAGGGATAGTTGTCGAAGTTACGTCATCTGTTTACATGTCAACATCGAAGTAACTGGGAAATGCTCAGAATAATTTATTATACGAAATCGATATTACTTCGTATCCGGTAAATCCCAACGGAATTCGAACCTATCTATTTATTGGCATCTGAGAGGGGACAAATATTTTAAATAGTATCTTTCGAGTTTCGACCAGAAACAGTTCTGTAGAACTTATTTGATTACGGGGTAAGATCACGAGTTCTCTATTCGGCTATACTAAATGACCAGGCATTCGAATCCATGTTCAACACACACAAGTTGTTTTTATTCTACGCAAATACAGAATAGAGCGTATAGGTGACGCACCTGGTACGTGGATTCCCAGGCTTTCATCCTGATCCTATAGATAGAAGCGCACCCAAAAACTAATAAAAGAACATTTTTCTTTACTTCAGTGGTTGCATGCATCTGGTTTTTCCACGAAAATGAAGTGGAATTTTCTCCTTCTTTCTTCTTTCAGCGTTTAATGTTGCTACATAAATGACCATATTTGAATAATTTTATTCCCCAAACGTTTTACAACAATATGTTCAACATTTTTTATATTCGTTTATAAATTCTTGCATTTTAGCACCGTCTTTATATCGCCTATAAATAAGGTGTAACATCCGGATGTGGCCCATGTAACGCTAGACAATAAGCAATAATTTAACGGCGGTTTTTCCTATGCCGTCGAGCCCACAAAAGTTTGTTTGTAGCTTCATTATGGCGTATTATATGGACATGGTTCATGATAGGATGTTATAATAATGCAATTCCATACAGTGTCCCATAAATTTTGTCCCAGGGACGATGGATATTTTCTATTTGTCTAGATGTTTATAATAACGCCAATAGCCATTAAATGGAGGTCTTTAAAATGATGTTTTTCGTCACCAGGTGTCGCCATAAACCACTGGCGTAACGTATTATTATAAATGTCACAAATATTTCATTTTAACGGGGTGTTTTAATACTGAAAATTAAATGTTCCTTTTTTTCGAATACAATAGATGAGTAAAATATTTAATTAACTTTATAAATAACACCTACCTTCCCCCACCATTTTATGTCATCGTATTCTCTGCAACAATACAATGCGAGATGAAACAAACAATAGAATATGGGGATATGTTTATGTGCATGTGCAAACTATCCTTCGAGATGAAAAGATGAAAAATCCGGGAATTTTAGCACCGCCGCGCAATGCAATTTTCAAAATTTCCACCAAGAAACGACTGCAGCGCCAACTAGTGGCTGCAAGGGAAAAGTTACACCCACTCATTGATCCATGTCGCTTGTCTTGGTAGAAATGTAGAATCAGGTGTAGAAAAATGACTATCTGATAAAGATTAAAGCATTGGAATTCCTTGTTATTTTGGCGGAAGATGGGAGGATTCGAACTGAAGTAAAGCAGGTTCGAACACGAACTGTGAAAGCTAGAATTTCGATAATTGTTTTTCCTATTTATTATGCGGATTGAAGCGAGTTTAACGCACCATTTAAAAAATTTAGACTCCCATTATTCAGAGGATGGGTTTTAAAAAGCTTTTCCACCTACACGCCTTGGATAAGCCCACTTTGACGTGCAAAATGTTGATAACACGTGTTCGGGATCTTCTTGATGCCGAAGAAGGACAGATAGATGTTCTCTCTCCGATCTATTAACGCATTTCCCTGATGTCTATAGAGAGATGGGTGACAAAAGAAACCAGGACGACGAAAAAAAAGCATGAAGGAGTAAATTCGATCTGACAAGCATCATGATCCCGTTGTTCCATAAACCAACCGTATCGTAAACGTGGCAAATGCCTGCTCGCCGTATATTGTGTGCGAGTTTATTACCGTGTGGGACTTTTTTTTGCTATTATATTGATTCAATAACTTATATTGTTATATTTCGCCTAATTTTCGTAATGTATCATCAATCGTGCTGTGGGTTAAAAGTTATTTTGAAATCGAGGTAAATTAAACGAGTATAACGAAAAGCTCTTGGCAATAGTGGAGTAAACCCAAGATCGGGGGTTCAAACCCAGCCGACAGATTCATTAGACCTAGGGAACCGATTCTAAGTTATGTATAAATCATTCAGACTCTTGTAACGTTGTTTTTCGTAATTTATTCGTATTATATAGCAATTTCGATATTCTGCACTTTTTGTTTAGTCTATTAAGAGGTAAATACTATAGAGTTTCTGGTTTATTTTCTTGTACAGCTTTTAATGAATTTAAGACTGAAATATTATGCTCATTTTGCAAATTGAACTTTGTAGCGAAAATTTCCATCCCCCTCTTCTCTCTAGGTTTTATATAAATGGCTTCCTGTTGCTCAGAAATGCACGCATGCATTAGAAAACTAATTAATTTATTATGCCCTGCTGTTCATTATATAAAGAGAAGACTATTTTTGTTTTTAAGCAATAATTTATCATATTTGGAAACATGATAGGGGTTTTATAATAATATCGAACATGTATTTTAATCAACTTTTGTTGCTGCTTTAGGAATACCTTAGAAAAAGCACGTTTATCATGCTCTGCACCCACCCCCTGAAACTTCTGCTATAACTGTAATTTGTCATGGTCTGGCGTAGGTTAAAAAAAATTGACAAGAAAACAATGATTGGTCGCAAAATTCGATCAGATAGGTGTGAACGACCATCAATAAACAAACGCTGATGCGATTAACTTTCATTATTTAGCGATTTAAAATAATGTCCTCGCCCATCCCTCGTGGCGCTTCATGCTAGCGATCAAGGAGGGCCAGGGTTCGAATCGCGGGTAAGGCAAATGTATCGAGATATTGATTGAGAGAAATGTGTTTGAATTCATGACAGGTTTGAGAAGAAAAATAATTATGTTTTCAAACTTCGCATTTTATTGTCGATTTTACATTCCTATTTCAAAGTTTACTGATATTCTGATGTCTATTTTTCTAAATTTTTACACGCACAAGATATTTTTGTGTGTGAATATTCTAAAACTTTTCATATTGTTTTAAATGTTTCAACCCATTGGGAACTCGTTTTTCTACTTTCTTTAAAAAACACTTTTCAAATGTCGTAAAGTCCCTTTATATTTTCGCTCTTTCCATTGCCATTAAACATCAGACTTACTTTATAACTTACAAGCTGATTTTTATCAGATTTTTTCCCTCTTTCTTCTCACACACATAATGTAAATCTGCTAATGTATAAACGATTTTAACGACTCCCATCAATGTTTCCCGTTATTTACATCAGCATTTAGACACGGGTTAATAGAGGGAAAGGCGAGAGACGAGTTTTACTAATTATTCCTATTGCGTCCACGTGAATTGAGATTCGCAACTTGCGCGTCTTCGAATTCCCCGAGCCATAATCCATGGTAATCAAAAGTCTTTGAATATCAGTTGATTAAACACAGATTCACTCATAGAGAAGTTTAAAACAAGAGTTTGTCAATAAAATGGAACGATGATATCAATTAAGTTCGATGTCTTGCACTTTATTCAAAATGAGTTATAGCGTTACAGGGTCTTTCAAAATCATATCGACACAACTGCCAATTTTTCTGTCATTTGAAATCTGGTGACGTATGTTTGTAAACAAATCCTTCAGTTCTGCCAACTTTTTTAAAACAATTTCCACCGAGTAATATTGGTAACCATGGAGGGTTGATGCTTCACCCCATGCGACAGAAGGAAATTTGACCAGAATATTGTATCGATATTGAAAGACCCTGTATATTCAGTAACTTGTTTCACTATAAGGTATCCACTCCTGAGGATGCTGATTGAAAAAAAAATTTAAAACCGGCGAGGGTGATGAGGTGATGCGTCACTGATGAGCTCAATGCATCACCCTGTCGGCTGAATCAGACAGAAACACCCCCCCCCCTCTGCAATGTATATTTAGCAGAAGGAGAGTTGTGAATATAATATTTATCCACCCAAAATGCTGATGTGACAAACGCGTCAACCGAGATGGTGTAACAACAAACTTCAACCCTGGCGTTTTTCGCATGGGATTCGGTTTTGACCTCACTAAAAATGAGAAGGGGGTGTATGGGGTTTGATGACAGGCCTCTCATTTAGCAAGCATCCCCATGAGGTTTTTATTTTTTGATACAGGAGAGATAGATGGGACACATGTGAGCAGCAACTGTTAACTCTGACAGGGAACCTCATTTGATGGGCAGCATCACGTTGATTACTTAATCCGAAATGTACAGCCTTTAAACTGCTGCTGCGTTACATAGATATATTTTTTTTATCATGCATGATGTGTAAAAGACACGTTTGATGAATGGCAGAAACGAGAGGGAGATGTCTAAAACAACTGTTAAAAACCGAATCCTATTTTTAGACTCCTTTAAAAAAAAAAGGTTTTGGATTGTTTTTTACTGAACTATCCCAAACAGATGGCAATTTAAAGTCACTGCTGGAGAATCAAGAGAAACATTAATTATGCAATCTATTATCATTCAAAAACTTCGCAGCGAATAAATTAAAGTGGAATAACACACTGCAGATGAAACTTTCAAGGACTGAGATCCATCCTTCAGTGCACTTCAGTTTTACAGAATATTGAATTCACACCTGGAACAATGTTGCATGAGAAAGACCGCTGGAAAAAATCTTTCTCTATAAGAGAAGCGAATTCTCAGAGCTCTGCGACGATCCAAGAACTAAAGCATAATATTATACTACATTCTCCTAATGCCCTATTTTTAGCGACGGTATAACCCCTTTTCTTCAAGGCCTTTAGCATGCAAAAGGAATAAGCGGAAACGGGACCTAGTCCTGCATGAAATATAGTCAGAGATGTCTGTGCACGGAAACGGAGGGTTAAAGGATTCTTCGTTATACAGGATGATATATGGAGATACATTCTATACCAGACTAAAACTTAAAAAGTGTTCCGAATTCTCATTTGTCTCTTTATAAACGATTGCAGCATCCATTACTATATAGCCGTGCATTTAGTCTAGGGTTCGTATCCGGCATTTGGAATCATCCAGTTATTCATTAGGTTGTTACCTTGGAGTCTCCCTCTTTCTCGTTTTTCTATATTTACCTCGTATAAACGATTGCAGTATGTTACTATGGTACAGCCAATCAGCCATGCATTAGTCTATGGTTCATATCCGACACTATATAGGTTTAGAGCGCATTTGAATCAACCATGCAATTAGTTGCGTAAGCTCTTTGTAGTTAGTGTTACATTGGAATCTTTCTCCAAGCTGAGATTGTTTTGGTTCATAAAAGTGACCGTCTTGTTATAGTTTTTAATCCCATTTCTTTAGCAAAAGACGCGTCTTTCTACCGCGATTTTACAAAGGTAGCAAGTTCCTTTTATTTACGAGTTTTCAGTTGCCCGCCCCTTGCGCTCCTGAGCCGATTTTCTCCCTATTTATATCAATATACAAAATGAAAATGGGATTTTGAGCCGAGGGATCTATAACTTTTGCCTGGCGTTGTAATTATCTTCTTATCCCTAATCGAAAAGACATTTTTCTGAGACCGATTTACTTCTGCTGCGGTTAGACCATTATCGGCACCCCATGAGGCGCCAAAGCCCGTTTCTTTCCATCATCCCTTATTCCTTTCTTTTTTCCCCTCCCATCATGCACTGGGACCAACCCCCCTCCTCTCCGTGATATACGTGCCCTTCCAATGCGCTGCCCCCGGGGCAACATAGCTAAGGTCAGTCTGTTTTTTCTCTCTCTCCCCTCCAACCCCATAATACAGCTTTAATCAGGTAGATCGACATGTGTTATTACACCAGCACGCGGTTTTGCCAACTCTAAATACATCATTAACACTTATTTTTTCACATTAATGGGGAAAAAGTCTGTCAAAAATCTGTTCGCAAAAAATGTACCCTCTAACGGCGTTATTAATTTTACGTGGAAATTAATAACGTCGTCGTTGGTGTTGTCGAAAATGCATTTTATTTCTATTCGCCATTGAACTTGAAAATCAGTTTTGCTTTTATTGCGTTCAAAAATATTGAGAATTTGACTTTGCTGAAGTTTTAACGTGTTTCAAATCTTAAATTTTGCACTTTTCATAACTCCCTCAAACAGTTCCTTGTTCAGGAACTGTGAAGGTCAGTAATCTTGAACAAGAAAATAATAAAAGGAATAATTTAAATTACACTTAGAAAGACTAAAAGTAATAATTTCGAGAAATGGGGCATGTGGTTGTCGATAATATTAAGAATGAGACAGTGGCTCCCTCTGTAGCATTTTAAGAATTGGTTAGTATAGGTGGAGCCACTTCATTTTTACAATAACTTCCAATCTAAAAAAAAACTCATTCTTAAAATATTGTGAACCATTTTTCTAGTTTTCTCTGTTGTATCCAACGAATATTGTCCGGGAGAATTCATATAATAAAAAATATTATATTTTACCGTCACCATTCGTTCTATAACAAAGAAACAAAAATGAGAGGAGATGAGAGAAACTCCCGACTCGGCGGGTGGGGTTGGGACGCAGAAAAGAAACTACGAGCAAGAGAAAAAAAAAGGGAATTACGTTGTACGATCTTTTATATAAAAAAGTATCTTCCCCGTGCAATGGCGATGCTGTTTTGCCCCGAAGGAAAGAATTTAGACACAGTTTAGTTACTGGTTTCGGTAATGGCACCCTGCAGTTGTATCTCTTGAGAGGATATTGTTGGGGAGGACGGCAAGTCGCATTTAGGACTGTGACGAGGGGGAAAAAAAGATGGTGGACAATAATAATAATGAAATTGTAAGGATGAAAAATAAAATCTTGCAACCACGTGTGAAGAAATATATGAACTTCAATTCCCTTTGTTCGCGAATTTCTTTTTCTCCGAGAGTTTGGGGGTGGTTACGAAGCGAAATGGAAACATTGGGATGAAAAGAAGAGATTTTGGAGGACTCTTTTTTTGAGTGGCCCGGTTTTTCTTATAGTGGCCCAATCAATTGGAAATTCATTGGAGAGTCTTATACGATTATTATTTCTGTCTCCTCTTATTGAGCTGGGTCAGTCGAATCTTATGGACAGGAAATCCTTTCTTAGAGAAGAGATGCTGCTTTCTCGTTACCGCAACTTCTACAATAGGTGCTTGAACAACTGGTTCTACTAGCTTCTCGTACAACTTTATATTTCAAGAAAAAGCACTTCGTTTGATTGGCCATCGCATCTCGATGATTTTTTTAAAGGCTAATTCGGACTGCGGGGTCGAGATTTATTTTTTTATGCTGCTGTATTCAGATTGATCATTTTCTTTCTTTGTCGATGGCAGTCGTTACGAGAACCGATAATCCGAAAAGAATTTTTGCAATATACGAGAGTTCTTTAGGTCAATGACACCCATAACTTAAATTTTCGGGATGATATTATCATTTCTTTTTCTCTTTTTTTCGATCGATTGTGAAACTGTTATATGAAAAATATTCATGAGCGCCGTAATCCCGACCACAATAAAGAGACTTTGCGGTCATCCTCCTCCGCCGAATGTCTCCCTTTTTTTACCAGATGGCAACGATATTGAATCATATTATTACGGTTCGGGAACCAGGAATCTCTCGGTCAGCCAGTTGACAATATTGCTCGCGAATTCACCTATATCTGAGGCCTAATGGCATGTTGCTGGGTGCAGAAAAAGAGGGAGAAAAAGCTATAAACTTTGGTGTTTCTTTTTTTATGATTGAAAAACCATAAGCTTTGGCATATGTTATACTACATCAAGAAGGAACAGGGATAGGTTGTTATTAAACAATTAGCATAAAATTTAGCAAACACCAGACAGATTTATGAACCGAGGGGTTAGCGAATAGAATACCAACCCCTTCGATCATAAAAATTCGAACTTTACGGACTCGTGAACATATTGAAAGGTACCAGCAGCTATGCTGGTGTAATAAAAGAAAAATTGACGGAGAAAAACATGTATTATTAAGGTTTTGTGAAAATATAATATAATACAACAAGCTAGCTCAGCAGTTTTTAAAGAAAATTGCCTTCCAAAGCGGTTACCCTAAACGTTTTTCTTTCTACCGTATAAAACAAGATGGCTCCGCCGATGTTTATGTGGACATATACTTTTAAATATGAGACATCCTGGTGGGCTCTCCCACCAAATGATGTCCACGTTCTGTACGTTTATGGACATTGTAATTACTTGGACCCCCGCTTGCTCGAGGTGGAGTATTAACTGAATGAAACTATACTGCTGGTTGGTGTAGGTCAACGCCATTTTTTATGTCTCCGCGTCAGTCTCCCCCTCTTCTTCTTCTTTTTCTTTCAGTTTTATTAACTTTTTACACACTTTATTTTTACTGAAGGTCAAGAGATTCATCAACCGCAATGTCCTTCAACTTGAACAAATGAAAGTGATGACACTAATGAATGCATTTATTTATTATGTCAATGTTTACTTTATAATGAATGATCAGGCGAAAAATTTTAAAGTGACTTTTGACGTTGCTGTATGCTGTTACAGTCGAACTTTTCTGTGTGATGCATACGGTTGCATTAATTCCACGTTGGAACAATTTACGTATATTTCCTACGTTTCTGAACTTGTGGAAGTAATGCAGCCGTATGCACCATATACAGAAAAGTTCGACATTGATTGTAACAGCAACGTCCCTTTAAGAGTGTTCTTCACGTCGAAAAAACTTTGGCCCCGCAAATCTCGGTAAATACTTGGTCAATTTTCTTAAACTT
>JAQFYH010000026.1:0-21713 GCA_034694405.1 Scolopendrellopsis subnuda
CTCTCGAAGTCGATTCTTCTTTTTCATTTTTCCATGATGGGCAATCTTTAATAAAATGTCCAGGCTGATGACACTTGAAGCAAACTCTGGGTTCTTGTTGTCCACCAGACCTAGTCCTACTTGAAAATGTCTCTCCAGATCTAGTTGAATTCATGGAACTCGTATTCGCCTTCGACTTCCGTCGATCGAATCGAACCACTCTGATCGGCATGTTGTAATCGTCCATCCTCGGCCAGTAGCGCTGTCTTCACCTTATCAGATGTAAATTCTGCATCGGATAACTGATATAAGTTCTGAACAATTGTTGAATATCTTGGTGGCAGCCCACAAATTTTCCTATAAGCCAGATGAACATCGACGATTGGGCATTTCGCATTCTTTAATCTTCGGGACAAATCGATCAGACGAGCAATATAAACGTTCATTGATTCTCCGTTCTTCATTGACGAGCTATAAAATTCCTCCAATAAACGACCTATTAACGCTTTGGATGAGGGCTCGAAATTCGTCTCTAACAACGTCCAAACCGCCTTGGGATCCGTCTCTATCGCAACAATGGGTTTAATTGAAGAGTCTAAGGCCAAGTAAATTGTAGATAAAGTCATGTCTTGTTTACGCTTATACTCATTCTTTTCCTTCGCCGAAGCCGCTTGAACTGGTGCCTCCTCAGAACCGTCGATAAATCCGTGCAAACCTCTCTCGCGAAGTAGCATCTCTAAGTCCAATTTCCACTCTCGAAAATTCGCAGCACCCGTCAATTTCGGAAAGTCCAAAACTCCTCGTCTTGTTTCTTGTATTTCGTCCGCCATTGACTTCTTCTTTTCGGTTTACAAAACTTTCATTCTAAAAATCTTCTCAAAACAAACTCGACGCAGTTCCGAAAACCTTTCGCGACGCCTTTCCAACGTTAAAGAAAAAACTTCTTTCTTCGTCCGACTTCACTTCGTCTTGTTATTTCCTGGGCCCATAACCTTGTGAAATGAACGGACTCCAAACGTTGTTTGTAATTAATTAAATAATTCGAAGATTTAATAAAGCTTTATATTTGACATAATTTTAAATTAAATTCTCCTGCGAGACTTATCGACAGGTAGAGTAAAAACGGAAACGAAAAACCGAACGACGAACAACCCGAAGTTCCCAACAGAAAATGAACGACGGTTTTTCCGAAGTAAGATACCCAGTGCATCATGGGTAATGACTAATAAGTATATACATGATTACTGTACTGCACATTATAACGATCGTAAAAGTACGAGATAAATATTATCGTGAACAATAATTCTATATTACAGTATATTTACAAAATAAATCATTGAATTTTCTCATTCTCCCCTTCACGATAATATTGAAAGATTTAAACGAATATCGAGTTAACAAAAATTAACATCTTAGCTTTTAACATTGCTTTTGTCAACAAATCAGCAACATTTTTCTTGGTGGATACATACTTAATAGAAATCAAGTTTTTCTTAACTAAAGATCTTACAACGTGATATCTGACATCTATATGTTTTGTTCTAATATTTACAATTACGTTTTCTGAGAACGCCAAGGCCGCTTGATTGTCGCAAAGTACAAGTGGCTTAACCCTAGCAAACGGAAAATCGTCGCATTCATTTAAAATGTTAGAAATCCAAACGATCTCTGCAGAAGCAGAATCAAAAGCCACGTACTCAGCTTCCATAGCGCTCTTAGCGATACATTTTTGTACACTAGATCTCCAGCCACTGAAAACTCCACCGATAGACCAAATATAACCACTTAGTGATCGTCTAGCATCAACAGCAGTAGCCCATGAGGCATCTGTATACATAATAACATTAAAATTTTCTGCTTTTGACAAATTGATCTTATATTGTTGAGTCGATCCAATATATCTTAAAATCCGTAACAAAGCATTCCAGTGATGTACGCCGGGTCTTGACGTGAACTGTGCCAAATGAATAACCGCGTACATAATGTCGGGTCTAGTTCTACTAGCTAAAAATAATAATGATCCCAACAATTCACGATACGGACACTCGTAAATTTCTTCCGTACCAGTTTGCCAGTTCACCCCAACATCCATAGGCGTATCCACTTTTATGGATAAATCGATCTGAAATTTATTTAACAATTTCTTAATATACTTGTTTTGATGAATGCACATTTCTTCGTTAATGGTTTCGAACTCAACCCCCAAAAACGTGCTGATTGGACCAACATTTACGATTTCGTAAAAGCTTGATAACATTTCAAAAACCTCTCTGAGGATATCATCATCCTTTGCAAAAATACAAATATCGTCTACGTACAGTAAGATAATACATTTCCGTTCCCATCGAAATAAACATGGACAGTGTTTAAATTCTTTAAACCCGATTTCGTTAAACGCTTCCGAAATATGAGAATACCAGTTTCGACCGGCTTGCTTAAGACCATAAATTGATTTATTCAGCTTTAATACGTAATCTGTCCTATTTAAATCATCGTAACCCTTGGGTAACTCCATGAAAATCGTTTCCTTCAAAGAACTATACAAATATGCACATTTAACATCCCAATGTGCATGAACCCAACCACATAGAACAACTAGAATCACGAAGAAAGCTTTGACTAATACAAAATCAACCACTGGAGCAAACGTATCAAAATAATCCACTCCGAATCTTTGCTTATGACCATGCGCAACCAATCTAGCTCGAAATTTTTTCACCGTTCCATCTACATGCGTTTTCAACGCGAAAACCCACCTATTCGAAATAACTTTCTGCTCTTCCGGCCTCTTAACAACTTCCCAGACTTCTCTCTGTTCCATCGTATTCATTTCGTCTAACATAGCTTCTTTCCATTCCTCTTTATACTCGGATTGTAAAACCTCATCGTAATTATTCGGAATTTGCACGAAACATGCCATATAACCGTCCTCTAAATCTGAACCAGACGTCCCTTCTCCTCCTTCCATATTTTTAACTGGCTGAATCGGTACCTGAATTTCTAATTCATCTCTGTTTCCTGGCGTAAAACTAAACTTTGTCTTATCACACTCGAAACCTTTGCTCTGATAATATTTCATAACGTCATTTAACGATCTACACACTTTTCCATCTGGAGGATAATAGTAAACATCCACTCTGGTTCCGGTTTTCCTAGGAACTTCGGTTCTCTGCCAATTTATGAATTTACCTGCAGTACCATTCCTATCTTTATCTGACTCTTTCTGAATCTTTTCTTTAACTCCTGAACCTGATGCCTGATCTGTTGCTTGAATCTTGTTCTCATTTTCTCTAGGATTTAGCACAATTTCTTGCTCTGATCCATTCTCTTCCAACTGATACCTGTCTATTCTAACAACATCCTGATTTGATTGCAAATTTTCCACACCTGATGCTAACTCGTCCACTCGAACATGCTTTAATTCTACGACCATATTTCTAATCGGATCATAGACGCGATAACCTTTTGTGTAACTTGCATAACCTAACAAAATCCCTTTTCTTGATTTCGGCTCTAATTTACTCCTATACCTGCTTGGTACGTAAATAAACGCCAACGACCCAAACACTCTAAAATGTGAAATATCCGGCTTCCTATTACACCATTTCTCGTAAGGAGTCGTCTCTTTATTGGTAGCATGCGGAATCCTATTTTTGCAATGCACATAACACATCAATGCCTCCGACCAAAAACCCTGATCTAACTTCGAATCAATCAGCATCGTCCTAACCGCGTTCATAGCATCCCCATTCACTTTCTCTGCAACACCGTTCATTTCTGGAGTATATACGTTCGTAACTTGATGAATGATTCCCTGCTCTCTAAAAAAATTCTCTAACTTCTTATTACAAAATTCTAACCCGTTATCTGATCTAACTTTGAGAACTCTGTAACCCAGCTGTCTTTCAGCTGTACTGATATAATCCCTAAGAGCATCCATAGCCTCCGTCTTATCCTTTAACGGGAACACAGCTAACCATCGGGAATAATCATCTACTACAGTCAAGAAATACCTTGATCCTCCTTTACTAACTGAAATCGGCCCGCATAAATCAATATGTATCAACTCCAACGGCTTTTGTGACACAATACTCTGCAATCTCTTAAATGGTCCCCTCTTTAGCTTTCCTTCTATACAATCATGACACTTCACTATATCTCTTGGGATTTCCTTTACACCTTTAACAATCTGATTTCTCACCATCGTAAATATTACCCCTGGATCAACATGACAACATCTTTTGTGCCATAATTCTAACAAACTCTCATTAACCGTTACGTTTGTCTGAATCTTTTCCGTTGGTTTGTAACTATCTACGACGTACAACCTGTCTTTCTTTCTAATAGTCAAAAACAGATCATCTTGAGGAGTAAATATCTGCAAATAACCACCCTTGCCGTAATACGACCATCCATCATTTTCTACACATCCCAAACTAATCAGGTTCCTACTCATTTCTGGCACATAGTAAACCTCCTTTAAAACAACCTCTACCATTTCATCATCTTCACCTTTCAACACGACATCGACTCTTCCCACACCTTTGGCCTCCACAAACCCTTTTCCCTGTTTGACATTTCGATCCATCTCTTTAAACTCCGTAAACAACTCTCTTTTGTTACAAAAATGATGAGTTGCTCCTGAATCTAGCACAAAATTGTAATTTATGTCCGTCTCTGTACTATGCATCTGCATAAACCACGTACCTACAACAAATGCTTTGGATTTATTTTGCGATTCATTTCTGCCCCTATCAGATGACTGTCCAGGTGAACTTCTCGGTCCAAATCTTCGTCTCGTCCGTCCTGATCCTCGGTATCCTCGAAAACCTCGAAAACCGCCTCTCGAAGTCGATTCTTCTTTTTCATTTTTCCATGATGGGCAATCTTTAATAAAATGTCCAGGCTGATGACACTTGTAGCAAACTCTGGGTTCTTGTTGTCCACCAGATCGATTCCTAACTGAAAACGTCTCTCCAGATCTAGTTGTATTCATGGAACTCGTAAATGCGCCGTCGACTTCCGTTGATCGAATCGAACCACTCTGATCGGCATGTTGTAATCGTCCATCCTCGGCCAGTAACGCTGTCTTCACCTTATCAGATGTAAAATCAGTATCCGATAACTGATATAAGTTCTGAACAATTGTTGAATATCTTGGTGGCAGTCCACAAATTATCCTATAAGCCAGGTGAACATCGACGATTTCGCATTTCGCATTCTTTAATCTTCGGGACAAATCGATCAAACGAGCAATGTAGACGTTCATAGATTCTCCGTTCTTCATTGACGCGCTGTAAAATTCTTCCAATAAACGACCTATCAACGCCTTGGATGAGGGCTCGAAATTCGTCTCTAACAACGTCCAAACCGCCTTGGGATCCGTCTCTATCGCAACAATTGGTTTAACTGAAGAGTCTAGGGCCAGGTAAATTGTAGATAAAGTCTTATCTTGTTTACGCTTGTACTCACTCTTTTCCTTCGCCGAAGCCGCTTGAGCTGGTGCCTCCTCAGAACCGTCGATGAAGCCGTGCAAACCTCTCTCACGAAGTAGCATTTCCAAGTCTATCTTCCACTCTCGAAAATTCGAAGCACCCGTCAATTTCGGAAAGTCCAAAACTCCTCGTCCCGTTTCTTGTATTTCCGCCATTGACTTTATCTCTTCGGTTTATAAAACTTTCAGTCCAAAATCTTCTCAAAACAAATTCGACGCAGTTCCGAAAACCTTTCGCGACGCCATTTTCCAACGTTCTTCTTACTTCGTCCGACTTCACTTCGTATCGTTATTTTCTGGGCCCATAACCTTGTGAGAAATGAACGGACTCCAAACGTTGTAATTAATTAAATAATTCGAAGATTTAATAAAGCTTTATATTTAACATAATTGAAAATAAATTCTCCTGCGAGACTTATCGACAGGTAGAGTAAAAAAAAAACGAGCGACTGAACAAAAACGGAAACAGCAGTTTCTTTACGAAGTAAGACACCCAGTGCATGATGGGTAATGACTAATGAGTATATACATATTATAATACTGCACACAATAATCGTAAAGAACGAGATAAATATGATCGTGAACAATAATTCTATTTTACAGTATATTTACAAGATAAATAATAGAATTTTCTCAAAGTACTGGGGAAAAGGACTAAACAACTCGACCCGTGGATTTAGTGGGGAGCCCCGCAAAAAATTTCTACCCGGATCCCGACAAACTCTCTGTGACACTGCTAACCGTGCAACGCACGGGCTTTCTTGCTACTGTAGTACATCTATAAGGTAAAAGATTTGGCCTAGCTCACTGGTAAGGTATCTGAATCTATTCTAGAACTACAACATTCAGAATCATACAGGCCTACCAATTTTTCAAATGTTTTACAATACCTATAAATTGTTGAGTTTATACTTTATAGCCTAACTTAAATTTTCAGACTTTCCTGCAAGAGCTCTCACCTTAGCCATGTACATAGGCCTACTACAATCATTTGCTTATAATAATTTGTAAGCAATTTAAATGAAGATTTAGCCTAGTAGGTAATGCCTCTTTAATGCCGAGTAGGCTACTTGGTAGAGGCTATATCATGGGACTACTTACTATGTATAAACAGTTTTGTTTTGTTTACTCTGTCTGATGTTACATAGACTGACATTGTTAAGATTTTAATGGAAAACGTTTGTATGGTTCCAAAATCGATTTTCATCATGACATAGCTTTCCAATAAACTTAGAACAAATTATAATTGTAGATTATTGTCTACAACTTCACACTGTACAGTCTAGCCTATGTGTTTTAGACTTTCAATAGTAGGCCTAGGCCTACTGTAATATATAGCCTAATTGCACCTGGCAGCTTGGCGAGCCGAAATAATTATAAACACATTGGCTGCATTTGCTACTTATATATATAGACCTGATCATAGCATAATGCTGAGCTTGTTGGGTAGGTTAACAAAATATCAATATACAGACTTAGTTTAACTAGGTTGTGTACACCGGAATCATATGACATTCTGTGTCTATGTTTTAAAGTCCTGAACGGGTTATAAAAAATATTGTCACCATCCTGTCGTCCAGATTTATACTGTTATATTGTTGGATGTAGGCTAGTCTAAATTAAGGAAACTGTATTCTCAGAAACTGTTATGTCTGTTTATAATATATTAAACTAAAGTTTAAAAAGAAATAATAAACTCTGGCTGGTTAAAGGGTAACTGCATGTTTTGCTTATTGAGCCCCAACCCAAAGACCAGGTGATCAAACCTGTCTCTTAAAGTCATAAGCAGTTTTATTTATCAAGTGACTGTAAATTAATGACCTCCAATGTAGGTCTTTGGGCATTTTGTCTTTGGATTGGAGGGAAATGTCACAAACTATATATCTAGGCTATTGGCCTAATTGCTTAACTTTACTTAATTAAATTTATTTATTTTAACCTTAAAGTTACATCAGCAGCACTATTTTCTTGTTATAAATACATTTGGAATTTTTGTTTGGCATTAATTTTAGTATTAATTCATATATTTTCTCCCTGCAGGTTTTTTTCTTTTTCCTTTTTTTTTTTT
Organism: Scolopendrellopsis subnuda; assembly: GCA_034694405.1. Taxonomy (NCBI): domain Eukaryota; kingdom Metazoa; phylum Arthropoda; class Symphyla; family Scolopendrellidae; genus Scolopendrellopsis; species Scolopendrellopsis subnuda. The sequence continues at coordinate 7,542 of JAQFYH010000026.1, forward strand.
ATTTTTGCCATAATGTGGCTGTGGCATTATTCTAAAAAGAACCTATTATTATTTTAGGTTTTGGGAAATTTCAAAAGCAGTAAAAATGTATGCATGGCCAACAAGAGACCCTGGGTAAGTTTTTGTTTATAAACACCTGACCAATCATCTAACACTTAGTTTAATAATTTATAAAACATACCTTGTTTCATAACAGTTTCCGGTCATTTTCCCAGACACTGCCGATCGCGGGTTTACGCCGTTTGTAACACAGTATCATTTGAACTGCTTTTAAAATGCATCGAAGATTCGATGACTATAAAATAGTCAATACGGTATAGGCAAATTATTCTTGCTTCAAAATGTTACAGTGTTAAATCTATCTTCGTCGATGTTTGAAATATAGAACTAACCTTGCTTCGCATTATGCAGGTTAGCCTATAATATTATTGTTGAAAATGAAATCTCGTTTTTAAATATTTAAGTTCCTAAGGTCGAAATTAGCAAAAATTTAAAGTCATGATTCAGCGAGTGAACTTCGATCAAAAATTACAATTTGCGATTTGCGTGATTTTGACTTCGTTGTCCGCAAAAGGCCAAACACCATGTGGATGGTATCAGCCTACGTCGTATAAAATTTTCACGAATTTTGTACTGTAAACTCGTAGCCTATATCAGTCTTTATAATTTTTCATCTCAAAACATCAAAAGCTATTTAATTAAAGTTTTGACATTTTAATATTTCAAACCGGACTGTGTTTTCACGTGGCGTGTAAGTTTGATTTCTTTGAAGCAAACAAACTACGAATTTTTCTAACGATGACATTTCTACATTACTTTACCTCGTACAGTATTTTAAACTTACTTACTGACAGCCTAAGTAAATTGTTATAAAATCACGTGACCAACAGAACTTAGGCTATAGGGACCTAGCCTAGGCTATACGAATATGTTAAGGCTAAGTAATAGGCGTACGAGTATCTAGAATCTTAGAGATAACTTTAGGCTGACATTTAGACCTCGCATTGCAGTCTGTGATCAGTTCTTTTCATTGTCGCTGATTTTAAACAGGCCTTGTCGACGAATTAGATTTTGAATTTTCATTCCAACTTCCTTGGGATTTCTACCTTTATGACAGGGATTAGTACTCTTATCTTTTGAGGAGCATAATACCCCGTAGGTCTCTCGTATTATGAAAATCTAAAACCCCCTCACTCCCTCCATCTATTCTTATCCCCTGTCTGAAAACGGCTCAGCTCCCTTGAAGTTATTTCCATCTCTGGTTTTTCTATGGTTGTCAGCTCACATGTGTCTTCACTTTCTTCTCTTGTCAGTTGATTGAAAGAAGTTGCGGACTATATAGTTTGAGGAATATAAATTGTAATGGCGCACATGCACGGATCACTGGCACAAAATCCACAGGGGAAAAAAATGAGACGGAGTAACTGAAGATCGATTCTCCAGTTTGCAACATTCTCTGATTAATGGCACAGTATCTTCTAGCATGGGAAGATGTCGGTGACGCTGCATAATCATCCGTAGGCCCGTCTAGGTAACAGGTGAAAACTTGGGGAGAAAAATCTATTACCGCCTTTACCGGGGTATTTTTTGGTGGGTTTATTATTAAAATACCTTTGAATTCATCGCCTGCGCAGCGTTTTATACGAAAGTCGGTTCATCTTTATCAATAAATTTATAAATTACCCATGCTTGAAAATTCATATTAAAGGCTCGGCTGCACAGCCGTTATGCCCCGATCACATCATATCTGCCATATGGTCCGGGTGTAAAATTCGTATATACGCGGGTCGTACTAAAAAAATTGATGGGACAATTCGCCAGTATATTACTGGGCTCCAGTCAAGCATAATAATGGTTAACAGCTTAAAGAAGTCTACAAAATTTTGTTTGAATTGGTTATTGAGATGTGTTATGGGATCAAAATTATACGAGCCAACCTGACAGTATGTAGAATTCAACTGTCGTTTTGTGCAATTTTTTTCCACTGATATCCGTAAAAAGAATTAAGTCTCGTGTGTCAGCGGGGCCGCATTCAGAATTTTTTTACATTTCACACGCATGTAAATATTCCTGCTTTCTTTAAATAGTCCAAAATCCAAACAAGATAATTTCAACGTACAGTACGTGGGATTAGCATAGAGTTTTTGCTAAAACTCCCTATTTCTTGAATCCTGTACCGTTATATTACAAACAGCTGGAAAAAAATTGAACGTGCCGGTATGTCATTAAGTAAATTAATCGCAGCTCTAAAAGTGTATTTTTAGCTTTGGAAAGCAATAAGTGAACATGATTTTGAACTGGCAGAAAAAATTACGACGCACTAAAACTTACATGGCAGGTTTTTTTTTTTTTTTTGCTAGACTTTCTTTTAAACCTGAAGGTATTGCAGGTATTTAGCTCAGGTTCCTGCCTTTACTAACCGTGTGTGCATAGTAATATCAAGCAAGATTTTTTTTTTTAATGTTTCATGGCTGTTGTCAAGGCACTCACTTTCGGGATCCATCAAAGTTAAAGGGATAGGGTAAATTTGGCAATGGGAACAGAATGTAGCCTTGTCAATCAGATTTATGTCGACGTGAGTGATATTACCCCCGTATCACTACAAGCTCGTTGTATCATCCCGTCTCGTTGTTGTGACCCTGTTGTATTTGAGGTGCAGAATCCGGCCCACCCCTCCTGTCGTCACAAATATTTAATGGGATGATTGATAAGATGGCAAAAAATAGCTGCGCATCCTCTTGTTTGTTCCATCTCGTCCTACTCATTTATATTTCAGTCTCAGAGAAAATATTTTAATCTTAGAACATTCAGAAAGTAGGACGTGCGCGCCACGTCGAAAATATTCAAAAGTTTCCCATTCGGGGGGAAGAAAAGGGCATAATTTACATAAATAATGAGGAAACTGTGTGCAATGCGCTTTCTTCTTTTTCATTCTGTTTACCTTTGATGTGTTTCTTGCGCATTTTTGCACTTTGTTGGCAATTTTTTTTTATAAATTCGCGAGCTGCTGGGGACACGAGTCTTTTAAGCTAATGAACCTCGAGTGTCTGCCATACTAATTACTTTAACTTATTAAGAAAAGGATGGGGGGGGGGACACTTTCGCTTGGTAATGTAACGGAAAAAATGCTGATCGGTGATCTGCTATTTGTCGTGGTGGAAAGGATAATGATGTAACGCAACATGCACTACATATGTATTTATGCCGTCTGATGTTTGAAGAGGGGGAGGAGAGCCCTGCATCTTTTTCTTTCCCCCTTTTTATAGTTTCTGATAATAGGCCTCAATGTAAATAGGCTATAGTTTAAGCCTAGAACGTGCAATAAAGGAAAACGGTCTGTTTTATCAATCCAGAAAAATGCTTTTATTTTAAAACTAAATTACAGTTTGGAAAGTAACAATTTCTGCATATTTTTTTTTTCAATTAAATGAGCAGGCGTTAATTGAGGACCTCCCAAGTTCGGAGATAGGATCCTTTTCCATTGTTACTACAGATGAAATCGCAGATGGCGTTGACTGAGTTGGGTAATCTCTTTGCACTGATGAAGCTGTGGAGTCAGCTGCGTGAACTTAACAGTAGAAATTGAAATCCCCCCTTTTGAGAGAAACTTTTAACCAAGTAAAATTGTATAAATTCCGTAGCCTACGTTTCTTAACAGCTGCTGTATGTGTGTGTGTGTGTGTTTTTTTTTATTATTTTCTGAGATAGGCCTAGGCCCCTACACGGAAATAATATTATTAAATTGATGAAGAAGAAAAAATAGAAATCTCGGCTATTGAAGCTGAACACGGATACAATTTTCTCCATATATTATGCTAATGCCAATTTTTTTTCCTTTCCAATTTTCCTTTTAGTGCGCATAAAATATGGTCCATGTGATGTTTACATTCGTCAGATTACCAGGGATAAGAGAATATCAAATACTTGCGCCATATTTCACTCTGTTTTAGTGGTTTTACAGTGCAAGCCAAAACATGGTAAACATGTCGCATCCAAAAATACCGCCCATGACATACTATATCGTTTTACTGTCGTACTTTTCTTAGATCCGAAAATTATATATCTGATTCCGATATCAGCGGGCCAACTGCTAAGAAAAAAAAAATCTCCATAACGACTCTGTCATTAAATTCGAAATTGCCTCAAAAGTTGTCATGAATAATTTGTTACTTTTTAAGCTTTTAAATTGGATCATTTAATGGCCCTAATAACTTCTTATTTACGTGGCTATTAAGATGAATAGGGGACATATAACACCGTATCCATATCCTATCCATATCTTAAAAAAAATTCAATTCAGTTTCTGCCCTTTTTGGGGCTGTCCTATTTTATTGGCTTTGCTAGGCCCCTATTCGATATTTTCTTCAATAAATTAACCGGTATAAATGTAGGAATCTATATGATAATAGCCTACGCAAAATTAAAATTACCGTACGTCGGGAGACTCGAGACAGAATGGTCATCACTTTGCCGGATTTTATATTATTTTGGAAAGGTTTAATGCTTGCATACCGATGCAGGAACCGGTAGTTTAAAACAAGCATAAAAATATTCACACCATAAGTTACTTTATTTTAAAATAAAATCGATATTAGAAAATAATCGGATCCCAAGATTCTGTAACAATAATCTTAAACATCGCTGTTACCGCAATACGTCGGCAACCCCCCCCCCCCCCCCCCCCAACGTTAAGGCTATTTTTAAGATTTTTTTGATATTGCAGTGACGAAATTTTGACATACCACGCACCCATAGGGCGGGGGACCGTCTTGGGTCGTTGGACAACGATGACGTCAAAATGTCGTCACCGCAAAGTCCAAAATCGCAGCCCAGCCAAGGAGGGCTATGATACTAGTTACGAAACAGTCAAAATCCGACTTCGTGGAATTGCCCAGCAACCCGAATTTCGGGTTCAACGCGGCGGGTTCCAGTTGCAGTCAGTCACGTGCGCCAGATGAACATATTTATAACTGTTGCTTTACATTTTCCTTATTTTGCGAAGTGACATAAACAGTACGTTACTCTTTTATGTAATAATACAGTCTATTCGATGCGCTGTGTATTTTATCAGCCAACCTTAACAGAGAACATAATGTAGCTTCGTCACTTTCCAAATTCTTAGAATAAAAAAAAAAGGAAAAAAAAAAACCGTTTATGCGTTATTCAAGGATGTCTTTATTTTAATTACCTCCGGTTCGGATGCGAAGTGACAGTATAAAAATAGGACTATGGTCAGTACATCATCTAATAATCTGATACACCTGCTATACGAAATCCTTGCTGATGTCACAGCTGTAGAAAATAATACCGAGAAATTGGTAGCGACGTTAAATGGTTGGGGGGGGGAGGGGGTCAATGGGACAAAATTAAAGGGCCCCGGAAACGTAGACGTAGTGATTATCCAACACAGCAATAAGCCAATAACAAACAAACAAATAAACCTGCACGTTTCCAACATTATTTTAGCCGTCGTTTTGTCTTCAAGGATCGATATGAATCTGGGAAAATTTAAACTACACTATAATCGTGTCGATTTTGGCAAGTTAAAGATCCCTGGATTTGATCCGTTCGGTTTCAGACCAATCCACCCTGTCCCCACTACCTTTCTAGAGAAAGTTCAAAGTGGGTTGAAACTTCAATAAAATGCGGGCTTTTATTTTTAACGAGAATACTGTGTATTTTTCTAATGGCATTTAATCGAGAGTTTACGGTAATTTGTAATTGCAAGAATTTATCAAAAGAATTCGATAACTCACTGCCTGAAAACCACCTGACGATTGGTACATGTTAATCGATATTACTTCGAATATCCCAGAATATAACGAGACCAAGAATATCTGAAAATGTTGATACTATATTACGGCTAGATATAAAACTGCAGCCGTATTCCCAAAAGTAGAATGAGCTATTTTACGATCAGTAACGCGTCGTCAAGGCTATATACAGTAAAGGAATTATCATGACACGAGCCGTAATGTTTCGCCTTTGCCGCAACACCGCAGCATGCCAATAACTTGCAACAATAAATACTTACATTTATTAATGAGTAAATTGGCCTACACTATAATACTCGATAGTAGGAAGTACAATCATGGTACATTTATGAGTACGATATAATCTGCTGGGTAATAATAATTCTGAGAGTTTTTGATCTGCATCCTGTGTAGAACGGGAAAGTGTTTCGAAAATTCTAAAATATTCCAGTGAATTTTCGATTTACAGTATCGGGCCTATTTCATTCAGTCCGGAGCTCGGACTCCTCTGGAGAATGGAGTCCTCGTGACTCCTGTGAACTCCTCTGAAGTCCTCTCTGCATTTCCACGTAATATAGCGTCAATGAAAGTTTAAAAAAAAACCGAAAAACAGCAATCCGGTGTCCAACTTAAACAGCGTATCCGTAAACTAGATCATACGCCATACGGTAATTATTTAAAGGAAAAGTCACATAAACCCGGCGAGGAAAGTAGAACAAGATTCTGTTGGGCCCATCTGAAAAGTTTTTTTTTAACCAGCACGTTGTTAACGCGCACGATTGTAGAGTATACCCAGTATACGCTAATTCCTCGAACAGTTTCAGCGTCGGCGTATACCCAGCAACATCGACTGCGTGTATTTTTCCCCGCTTTTGCTTGTCAAAAGTTATCAGATTGTATAACATGACAAGGGCAATGACATTTTACGTCTCCGTAATGAACATTTATTATTGTTTGTTGGAGCAAATTAGATGTAAAAAATTAAGAGTTTTTTTTTTCCTCGTGTAATAACGGCTATTCGTAGCCGACGTACAAAAACATGTCGATATCACCCCCAGACTTCGCGAAATTCACACAATCAGAAGAAGTCGAGAGATCAATTTTTTTAAAGAAAATCCATGACGATTGACGACTGATATAAGCCTTCGTTCGAAATGAATATTATAAAGACCTTTTTATCAGTTCCGAACCCATGGTCCACATTATTTTTCTATCCTCGCGGGAAAATGTCCGGCTCTTGCTGCTAACTTACGCGCGTTGGTGCTCCATACGGACATGGGTTTGGAATCCTTTGGATCCCATAAAAGCCAGTTTTCTTTTTTAAATTTCAGTTTTGAAGTTCACTGAGCAGAGAATGTGCCCATTGCCCACGATCTCATTTACTGTCCTGTGAGGCTGTGACATCAAGGAGGTAAAGTTAGAAGGAGAGGACGCATTACTGCAGGTGTTGACAAGACGCTATTCCTGGTGTGACGTCATAATCGCCATAGCATAATGTTAAAAACAGAACGCGAGAGTAAAATCCCTTCCACTCTAATACATACAGGTGTATGCAGCAACAAAAAAAATGTGAATCACCGCCTTGGGCAAACTTAGCACTGAGTGTCTAGGGGCTGGTGGAAATGCGGTGACTGCTTCTCGAATAAGAAGATTCAAACTCCGGCATTTTTGAACAACTGATCTCTATAGGCAACCTGCCTCTGCTGAAGATCTGACGAAGAGGGGGAGGAGATGTATATACTGTATTATAAAGAACATACATTTTGTATTTTATTGTGAAAAAGTATTTGTTCCAGTATTTAAAGCCCAAAATTACCATAAACCAGAAATCATGTAGAAAATACAAGAAAGTTAGGTGTTCAGTGTAGCAATTTTGAGTTAGTTTATAATTCAATGACCTTTAGAACCTTAAACTTATAAAGCATATTTCAACTTTTCTAAGACGCTATGGCGGTATCCTAATTTTATTTTCACCTTCAGCAGCTGCAGCTGAGTTCGCGATTTCTTTCTTCCGGATATTGCCGCAATTTCTTGATACGGATAATTAGATAGAATAAGGTAGAGAAAAGAAGGCCCCCTTTCTGTGCCTTAACTTCCAAATCTTGCTCTCAGCGAGGAAAATGCCTTTAACGTGCAACCGTGTAATGTCTTCCGCTTTTCCTACCGCCCGATTTACATTAGCCTGTACAAAAACCCGGTCATTAACTTGTGCTTGCAAGCATTCTCTCTGCCGGGGGTAGCGAGACAGGAAACGGAATTGACGTCAACTGTTAGTGCTGCTGCGGTTACTATATGAATTTGAGCAGTTATAAAGGCAGTTTTCCAAGATAATTTTCCTCTTTTCTACGTAATAAATTTACTCGAAAAAAAAACTATATCAGAGGCACGTTATTCCGTTTTTGGCGTGTTGTATAATAATGGTAAAGATTAGAAAATGTGTGTGTGTCGGTTTATCCCGTCGAGGGTCATAGGTTCGAATCCAGGAGTTTTTTTTACTGTGAAACTCTTTTTTTAATTTTTTATATCTTATGGAACTATAGCTATAACCTCCCCAATTGCCTTAGCCGTAAAAGGAAATGCGCAGATTCTCGTAAATAAATCTCGAATATACCTCAAAAATTGCATATAGAATTTGACATTTTCAAACTTATATTTTTCCTGGTTTCACTGGACGTTCGTTGTCCTGCGTTTTTCAGTATTTTACAAAATAGAAGATAATAAGCAATAACCATAATATTTTGAAAATGTTTCAAGAAATAGTTATTACAGTTTTTTTTGAATTTGGCTTAAATTCTTGGGACCAACCTGCTCTCCCTCCCCAAGCCAGGAATTCGACTTCCACTCTTCCGCGTTTTGTATTGATGTCTTGAACGTTTAAAGAATGTTGTACAAGGTAAGAAAATTAATTATTATGAATACGAGTGTGAAAGGGTTGAATTTTTGACCTTTTCAGTCGTAATTTCGCATTGTTTTACGATATAAGATGTTGATGAATCCATTGGCCCCCAGTAATATATCATTGTAGAATTTAATTCAGGCGAACTGTTGCCATCGAAGGATTCAAGCAGATTCAGAGGAAAGCAATAAATTTTAATCAATACTTTTCCGTTTTCTGGTGCCGCAGAGAATTCATTTCAAATAGAAAGAAAAAGAATAGCATTTCGATGGTGTTCTATTCCCGTTCAAGCCCTGATCTACTCGACGAAATTCCCCTCTTTTCAAGAAAGTAACAATTAAATAGTTTTAACTCTCTCTCTCGTCAAAATTACAACGTTTCGACGTTGCGATGAAGACCTACATCATTATTAATCCTCCGCGCGAGTGCTGCATCCAGATGAAAATCTTGAGGATTCGTGTCTGAAGTTTTTCTCATCAAGAAGGCAAATCATTTCCGATGACATATTACATGCTTATATGCAATCTGGAACTCCCCAAATATTTTCAAGCATTCATTCAAGCCATCGGTCTGGAGAAGTATTAGACTTGGTATTAGGGTTCGGCGAGTCGCTGCTCAATTTCTTGGTTTCTGGGCTTGAATCTTGTCTTTTTCTTTACGTCTATAGCTTCGTTGCATCGAGACGAATCTTATATTCCGCTTTTGTATCTCTCCTTTTTTATTTTCATCTCGGCGAAACGTTAAAGAATGTCGAGATTGATCTGTCTCGATCTCGTCTCACAGAGAAGTAAAAAAAAATAGGGATAACAAAATGGAAAACACGACGACTACTCGTATAACAGGGGGTACCAACTATTCAGAACCTGACCACTGACCAGATTTGCGTTGCTGCAGTATTGCGAAGTAAAGACAAAAACCAAATGAACAGAAGATCCCAGGTTAGGATTACCTGCAGCCACGCTAAGAAATACATCTCCGCTATATCCATGCATTACTGTGTCCCGTAAATTATGTTGTACTTATGCAGTTAAGGTCGTTCAGTATATAGCTAGAGAAGAGAGAAAAATTAAAATACAAAAGTTCTCGGCTAATTCTCGTCCTAAAATTATAAGGTTTTGTTCAGCAACATTCTCTCTATGATCTGGGACGGTCATTTCTTTTATTTACATTTCGGAATAATTTTAAAATCGGAATTTACGTACAGTACAGCTCTCAATGAGCGTCGTAAACGAAAATTCCGATTTTAAAATTATTCCGAAAGTTAAATATAAAAAGTAAGCGTCCCAGAGTATAGAGAGAATTTTACTGTACAAAACTAGCCATAGTTTATAATTTTAGGATGAGACTTTAGGCGCGAACTTGTGTATTTTAATTTTTCTCCGTTTTCTAGCTACTGGACGACCTGCGAATTTTAAATCCATAAGAATTACGTATAAAGTAAAAGCTACACTGTGTACGTGTACCAGATCAACGAGATCAGTATGTTCGTGTACAGTACTACATCTAACTTGTAAGTTAAAACAAAAACCATAATAACCTGGTTTTTGGTTCAAATAAACTGTACTTGGTACCTAGCGCACGCAGTTTAACTTTTATAAAGAACACGCATTAAGAGACCCCTAAATTCTTTCCATCTAAAAAGTTAATTTAAATGCAATTAACTACGGTAATGTAGTTTTATTTTACTTGCGAACTGTATAAATGGACATTTTATTATTCAAGTGAAAATATAATACGCAAGAAATATTGTACATTACAATTTACAATTATAATGAATAAATTCAATTACCACGTGTTAATTTTATGTTGTCTCCTTACCATTTATTTCTATACGGGGGGGCGGGCCTTCCTCGCGAAGGATAATGCGGGTTTCAAGATGAGCCTTTACCGCGCACATCACTTTCCGTTCACCCGGTTTTAGAATGTAAAAATAAAAAACCCTATAAGTTTATCGGACGGTTTATTGAAAGAGGGTAACTTGAAGAAAAAAAAATCTACAGTCCCACCGTCTCTTTTCTACTGTATTTGGCGACATAAAAATAGTACTCGTAGTGTCACAGCATCTTCTAGTCTGCTTTATCCTTAGCGATCAAGGGACTGGGGAAATATTTCATGCTTTGCTGCGAGCCAGACACAAATTTGCTCCGTTTCTTGGCGATAGAAGAGTAGAAGGGAAAGACATTTTTGTCGTGGATCCACCACAGAGATCCTTTTTCTTTCGCAACCAACCTATCGCTTGTTGTGTTTGCCAGCACTTTAGAGGAACTCGATGATCTCATACCCTGTAGATGAAGATCCTTCGAATTCTTTTTTTTTAATTAATTTATCAACAACAAAAAATTCAGCCTGAAGAATGCAAATTTCACTGACGATTTTTTTAAACTTTACACCCAACATTACCAGTGTCATAGGTCTAATGAGCCTGTTGGGATGGTGGTGGGAGCTCCCCTAAAAGGGGCTACATGGAAGTCACACGCATAACACTGTGGAATCAAATGTCAGGTTTTAAACTCGCTTTTTTTTTTGGGATTTTTAATGCTAGTAAAATTTTTAAAATGCAACTTGACCGAATCAGTACGTTTTTACCAGCAAGCCAAAATGAATTTTTACGAAATTAACCCCATGTAAAAAGTCAATTTTTTTTTCGGTACCGTACCGTAAAAGTTGCCTCACGATCACTCGTAAATCGTTATTCGTAAAGTTTTCAACGAAATTAAAAATCCTCAATTTACAAGTACGCTAGCTGACGTCACTGCGCATCTCGACTACGGTAAATGCGAATAAAATGAAAATTATAATTTTCGTAAGAAGTGATCAAACTGTTTTAAAAACTAAATAACGAATTTTAAAAATGTTGCAATTCAATTTTGTTTTTAATAATTGGACAAAATAATTTTCGCGGTTCATTTTCTCGACATGACGTCACGACTGCATTCGCGCACAACGTAACCGAAACGCTTTCGGAGTAGCCGCTAAAGAGCCCCCTTCGAAAATGTGGAACGCGTCGCCTCCTCCTAATCCCTTCGTTCCAAAACATTATTCTCCAATTAAGAAAGAATGGAAGAGACCTCCGACTGAAGAAGAAGAAGAAACGGACGAGGAACCGAATGCGAACCCTTCTCCCGGCGAAGAACCGAAGTCGCCGCTCGAAGAACCGAATGCGAACGCGCCGCCCGAAGAACCGAATAAGAAACTTCCTTCCAGCGACGACCTGAATGCGAACGCGCCTCTCGGCGAAGAACCGAATGCGAACTCGCCGCCCGAAGAACCGAATAAGAAACTTCCTTCCGGCGACGACCCGAATGCGAACGCGCCTCTCGGCGAAGAACCGAATGCGAACCCACCTCTCGAAGAACCGAATGCGATCGCCGAGTGTTCAGGATTAATAAGTGTTCCAATCTCCAATAACGTCTGGAAAAGGGAACTAGCAAGAATGCACATCGAGCGAATTGAGAACGCGGGGGAGCTGGCTTCGGGTTCCTCCGTGCCAGTTCATTCGAACCCATTCGCGGAAGCTGTACTCTACGCACCGACGCCGGAAGACGCAGGCCGCGGCGGCAACGTAACCAGAAGATTGAGAAGAGCATTGGCCCATAGACTTTACGCTTCCCATCCCGACTCTACGCTTTTTCAACCGTGGGAATCCGACGAAAGCCCAGGCGAGAGACCGATGACGCGACGAGAATCCCACGCAGACGGAGATAGGATCTACTCTCGCGCGCTGGACGGATTCGGAATGTCGATTAGCCTTCCCGAAGTCCCTCTTCAAAATATTCCGTCTACGAATTCACCGCCGAGCGAATCGGACCGAGCTAGTACATTCTATGTTCGAACACCTGACGGAGGCTGCGCAGTGTCCACCGAATCGGCCGCCGAGTCGTCGAGATTAGACGCCCTTCTTGCTTTAAGCCTCATGTCCCGACCGAGTTTTCCGGAGGCGGAAGTGTCTTCGTGGTTTCAGCCTGGCGGCGGCACGAAACCGAAAGCCGGGACGTCGAAGAAGAAAGATAAAAAAAAGAAGAAAAAGAGAGATTCCAAAAATAAAGAGGGGAAAGTAGATCCGGTTCCGGAAGTACTAAATACGGACGCGACCGATGTACTGGATCCGGACTCTGCTCGGACCGTAGAACTCACGCTCGGATATTCTTCGATGTTCGAAGACTATTATTCCGCGGATTCGCCGGGTTCCAGCCGGTTCAGTTTCGGGAGGAGTCCCGAATATCGTTCGTGTCCCGAATGCCGAGAAAGTCCAGCCAGTCCGGACAAAGATCAAGATTCGGACTTGAAGGTCAGTCCGTCCGACAGTGGAGAGGAGTCTGGAAGAACGCGGGAAACCGGACGTGGACTGGATCACGGAAACGAACCCTCCGGAAGCGGTCCGCCATCCGAATCGGGAAGAACCCCGGAACCAGAAAGTGAACTGGAACCAGAAAGTGAACCGTCATCCGAATCGGAAAAAACTCCGGAACCGGAAAGTGAACTGGAAACGGGAACTGGTCCGCCATTCGAATCGGAAAAATCTTCGGAATCGGAAAGTGGACAGTCATTCAAATCGGAAAGAACTCCGGAATCGGAAAGCGGAATGGAATCCGAAAGTGGATCGTCATCCGAATTGGGAAGAACTCCGGAATATGGACTAAATTCCGATGGACTGGACGATGGACCCGACCGCGCCGAAGTTGGACGAGAACCCGAAGAAAGGAGCGACGAAAGCAGACGAGGTTCCGCAAGTGATTTCGGTGCGGAAGGCGACCAGGAACGTAGCCCTCATCAAGAAACGCAGATATCGGACATCGCGATTTGGAAAAAATGCGTCTTGATTTGCTATTTTCTACTGACATCTCTTTTTAATGCATAGTTTTTTGTTTTTAAAATAGAATTTGAGTATTTTATTCGTCAGTAAAGCGTAAATTGATGTTTTTAAAAAATGTACGATTCTGTAATAAAAATGACATTTTTAACCTGAAAAAAAAAAATGTTTTTAATATTTTTATTATGAGAATTTTAGGGCTGCGGGTAGTGCCAACCGCACGCAGTTACGTTTTACTGCGGGTCCGATATTTAAATTGAATTATTTTCAGTGTGTTCTCTTGCGTGTGCTACTCCAGAAAGTAAAGAAAATAATGCACGCAATATATTATTTTAAAATAGAACTGCGCGCGTTGGGCACCACTTGCAGTTTTTTTTTTTTTGGTAACTTGCACCATTAAATAATGTCTTCTTTTTTTTTCGAATTCGATAGCCGGTGCACCGAGTATATGCTGGGGCAACCCGCTGTAACGCACAAATGGGTGAATAACTTGGGATTCTTTTATTATAAGCACTTGTGAAACTACACGATACAAAAAACCACAAACTACAGTATATAACCGTTGATATAACTTACATTCCATGAAAAAACAAACCCGACAGATGTTTACTAATTTGCAAAAATGATTTTCGTGGATTAAGAGTGTTCTTCACGTCGAAAAAACTTTGGCCCCGCAAATCTCGGTAAATACTTGGTCAATTTTCTTAAACTTT
>JAQFYH010000027.1:0-21259 GCA_034694405.1 Scolopendrellopsis subnuda
GAGGAATGCGATTGAGCGGTTTTTAATCGTCACACATCTCGATCAACATGGCGGTTGCCGTGGTAACAAACAAAATATTTTATTTCCATTAAAAATACCGTTCTAACAATTTATTTTCAAAATTTGTACATTTTAAAAATAGAATATATTTTTATATTTATTTACTTTTTAATTTTAAAAATATCAAAATTCATGCGGAATTACGATTTATAGATGTGGGCAGTTATAGACGTGTGTAGTCGCATTCCTCATTTATATAATTTGGGCAGACAAGTTGCCACGATAACTCTAGTCGCGAAAATTGTAATGAACTGTTGTTACCTTTACACTTCGCGGCACCCATTATAATGTAGTACGGTAATTTGTGAGTTGTATTCGTAATTGTGCTTTCGTCCATTTCGTCGTCGTTGCGGAATATGTGTCTTCATAATTTGGTCATTTGCAATCGAGTTACGGGGAAACCAAGATCCAAGTTCTTTGAGTTGTCTACTTGAATTCCCGCAAAGGGACGAATATACCATTTTTACGAAGATTTTAAAAGAAATTCATTCATATTCTATTTAACTTAGCAATAAAATAAATAAATAATTAAATTTCAGGGAAATTGCAGTATTACGAATTCTTCTTCTTCCACTTCTCCTTCTTACTAAAGTGTTGTTAACATTTACAGTTTTTTTTTCTACGTGAGCTACGGAACATTTGCCATTAGGCCTATACGAGTAAAAAGCGTAAAGCTAGGGAACGTGTTTATGACATGCGGCAAATTTTTAGTTCAAGGGTGAAAAAAAAAGTGTAAATGTGACTAGTCATAAATGGCTATGTTCTAACATCCGCTATCTTTTGTTCGGTTTTCCTCCTGTAGGCTACTTTGCAGTTTCAGTGAGTCTGCCATAATATGAAAGAATAGGTTTCACTGTAAAATTAATGTAGTGTTAAAATTATGGTTTTTTCCCCGAGACTATTCCAGGTAACGAAAGATGGCGGACGTTAGACCGACAGATCTGATGTTTTAAAAAATCGACGATAATCTAAGAAAAATTTCTAACTGGAACAAAATTTGTATCTCGTATTTTTTAGTATAACTTGTATAAAGTACCGTATTATAATGTGTTTAAATATATACCGTACTTGATTTCTTGTACCGTTGATCAAAATAATAATAATTTAAATTTTCAATAAATACTGTAATAAATTATACTGTACCGATATATTATATTGCATCTTTTGTCGATTTCTAAAGATTCTTGAACGAGATTGTTGCAACTCGGGATTCTGTTCAACGTGTCGATAGTTCAGGACGCTGTGTGATTGGCCACGAAACGTTTGATTTCGCAAATTATACTTTGTTATTGTGCATAATGCAGCGACGTATGTACAGAGTAGAAGCGACATCTTAATACTTTTGATTTTGGAAGCGACAATGTAAGTTTGCATGTCGAAGAGACGGCTGCCCAACCTGCGATCCGAAACTGTAAAGCAATCGTGCTGACAATGGAAACGTATACCCGTAAGCTGTTGAACATATATACTGAATATAATATGTACAGGTGCTGTTGAATGCATTTAGGGAAACCTTTCCCTCGGTGGTGCTATACATTCAAGTCTCAAGGTCCGTCTTA
Source organism: Scolopendrellopsis subnuda (assembly GCA_034694405.1). Lineage (NCBI taxonomy): Eukaryota > Metazoa > Arthropoda > Symphyla > Scolopendrellidae > Scolopendrellopsis > Scolopendrellopsis subnuda. The sequence continues at coordinate 1,620 of JAQFYH010000027.1, forward strand.
TACGCGTACGTAATAAAAATTTGATTTTTATCTTTTATGAAGGGACTGAGAGCGTCATCTATTGCATAATACTGCATTTAAAATGCTTTCCTGTCAACGTAGTAAATAAGCAAACAAACGAGCCGATATTCACGCTGAACTAGTAGACTTTGCAGCTATGAGCGTATTATTTTCATCGTCCGACAAAATTCGCAGTGTTTTTCTCGAGAGCGCATCACCCGCGCAAGACGTACCCCGTAGAGTTTTTCGATCTCTCTCGTTGAATCGGCCGGTTGACCTGATGCGGTCAATAATTCACTCGAAAACAATTAAAATAACAATTAATTTATTGTATGGCAAGTTCATTTTAAAGTGCGAGATCAATAAAATATTGAATAGGATTTTTTTTAATTTCCCATAAAACTTACATTTATTAGGGGGAGAGGCAACACATTTTTCTTGGGGATCATTATATAAAATTGAAACAGATTCAAGGGAGACGTGAAAAATTTGATTCAGCATTATTTACATAATTATTCATACAATATCCCCCTCTACGATCTACGCCATAATGGCCCTTTACAAATTATTAATAAATTAATTTTTACGACTATATAAATATCTATCATATCTGACTATAAATCTATTATAAACTTAAACAAAAAAGTATGAAATATTATTATTTAACACGTGATCTGGAGGCCAAAAAAAAAACTTAATTGGTTTCACACAACTTTATGCACGCCGACTAGTCGGGTAAATTCTCCACACAGAGTAATAGAGTACATTTTACCAGCTCTCGAAAACATTGAGTTGGTTCTTATATTCAGTCTGCAGATAATTCGCAAGAAGTTAAAATGCGAAACAGACTCGAGTGACTGCGAAAAATATCAGCAGGGTAGAGCGCAAAATTTATTTTTAATTATGATTATTTTACGATTTAATTTCAACATATTTTGTAAATCTTACTAACTTAGCAGTTTAATTTTTTTTAATTTTTATAAAAACTAGCGTAACGACGGGGCTTCTTTTTCTTCTTTTGACCTTATCAGATTATTGAGCAGATTAAATTTTAATACCGCGACGTCACTCGTCGGACGTGTGAAAAGATTCGAACTGTTTGAAAAACGCCAGCAGCGATAGAGAGGAACTCGCGCTGAGCCAGATCAGGGACATGAATAGAAACTCCACGATTCCCAAGAGGATTCCGCCCACCACGTCGCAGACGTGGTGACGTCCCAACAGAACCCGCGACGCGCAGACGGCGACGGCCCAGCCGATGGCGAAGGCGTCGAAGACGAAGTTGAAATCGCCCTGAATCAGAAAAACAAACATGAGAAGGACGACGCGGGAGGCGTGGCCGGACGGGAAGGAGAAGTGGTCGATCAGAACGGTTCCTATCATGTCGCCGTGGTTGTTGGACGGCCGTTTTCTGCGGACCAGAGCCTTCACCAGGGCCACGCAGAAGCAGTCCAGGAGAATGGCTAAAGAGAGAAAAAAAAAAAGAGAACGAAAAGAATTAAAACAAACTCGAATTTACAATTTTGTAATCTTACACCCATATCACATAAAGATGGTGGTAAAGGAATTTCCCAAAGCCAAAGGAACTGTACGCGCAGCGTGCTCTGTCATCCCACATTTATTTACAACTACTGTAGTGGTTTCGGCTGTCATTTGAACAATCGTTGATATCTTGGGCTTATCAAGGCACGATAAACACCAAATTCGATTAGCTCGGAGCAAGAACGATACCGTCTCCGCCGACTTCAATCGCGATTTCACTTGGCACTTTTTGCTACGTAACGGGTATCTCATTTTGAAACGGTTATAATACAGGGGTATTTCGGGAGAGGGACTGCAGCTGAGAGAAATTTTGAAATCACAGATATAAGACATTGCAAGTCACATGGCTTAGTATGACTGAAAATACTTTGATTTTCGTCACTGGAAACACGCAAGCTCACCAGCCATAAAAACACTAACGTCGTGTCACAAATGAATAAAAATAAATTCCGCAATTCCGATGTTGTCATTTTGACCAATGAGTGAGTGATTCTCGATAATGGGGTTACACAGAGCTAGATAATATTTAATATAGGGATTAGTTCCGGCTGCTGATCGTTGTTTGATTGGCGATAGTCGCAAAACTCGTAGCCGCGAAAACGCGTGTATATAGGCTACGGAGTATTTTTTTTTTTACCACTAAAATTACTTAAATTTTTTGTGTGTAAATTTGCCTACTATTACGGGGTAGTCTATTAGCAGTTACATGTGTATTACATGCTGTATACAAACAGCATTTGATACACACAGTAACTGCTAATCCGTTTTAAGCATCACACTCGCTGCTCGCAGATATACCGTAATTAATGAGCATTTCCTACGGCACAAGTTATTTACTTGTACGTCATGTTTTGTTATTCAATATTTAAATACCGGGTACCAATCGCCAATGAACTTTCTAGTCTTAGATAGTAAATTTCCACTGTCCTGACGTCCATAAACTTTGACCACGGTATCATTATCTCGAGAAAGAGCTATAATAAGGTGGAAGCTGCAGACAGTGGTCGAGTGGATAGCGTGCTTAATACTCGCCAACCTGGACTGCGATTTTGGACCTTTCAGTGACGAAATTTTGACGTCATCGTGGTACCACGACCCACGGACTCCGACTATGATTGCTTGGTTCGTGGGATCCACGATGACGTCAACTGTTGTCATCGTAGTAGTGGTGAAATGTTCAAAATCGCAGTGCTGAAGAACCGAGTTCGAGGGGGCGAAGAATTTGGTGAACTTCCTCCTGACTTTTCGGAGAACTCCGACAGTCCGCGCTCGCGCCGTCGATTGTGGCACCCCAGGATTTTCCGGCGGCAATATTTGGATGATCTCAGGAGTGGAATGTCCTCCTTGGTTGATACTTCATCCAATTGACCCGCCCCCCATTTGGGGTGACAAATGTGGATGTTCCCGCCAAGAATCGATCGGTCGTTCCTGATAGTCCTCAATGTAGCAGGTCTCTTTATTGTGCCATCTGTACAGTACAGTAATCCACTATTCAGCGGAATCTGTTACTCCAATAGGCCCTAGTTAGGAGACTGAATAGTGAATATTAGGTCACAAACTACAGATAGGTTTATCGCCCTCGCCATTCGCCAACCTACCACTCGGCAAGCAATTGGACGCAAACTCCTTGGTCACTGCAGCGCCCTTCCAGCATAAGAGCTAATATGCTTCCAGTATTTGAAATGTATTTTGTTCCGCAGTCTTACTTCGGAAAATTTACGGCATTAATTTGTGATAAGGAATTAAAGGAAGAAAAAACAACAAACATGAGCGTGGAATTTTTTTGTTTAATTGCCATGTATTTATCAAACTTGGTTTTGGACATTGGATGTTACGGATTGCGATTATAAACTATCTGCGTGTGGTAATAATCCACATGAGTTCAAATGTGATGAACTGCCAAAGCTCTAAAGGACACTAAACCCACTTTATAATAAATATTTGGTAGGTGAAAGTACAAAATACAAAATCATACACTTGCTGAATTACTGATTGCATATAATATCCTAAAAGTTTACCATCCATTTACTTCGTAATATTTATTGGTGTACAAATGCTGAAGTAACAAAATAAACCGAGAATACGGGCGAAATTTTAGGGTCGGTCATCAGCTTGAAATCTGATTTTAAAAAAGCATACACTCCAATTTAGGATATTATATTATAAATTGAATTTAATAAAAGAGCAGTCGGCTGAATACTTACCAATAAACACATTTGTTAGAAACTGCAGATACCAAGGATCTGTCGAATACCAAATTAGTAGAATATTTAACGCTAAACATGGCACACCATGGCCAGATATCTCGAGGGCCTTCATCTGCAAGCGCACTTTTTTGATCTGTGGATCGTTTGCATTGGCGTACAGGCTCCATTTCTGTGTCAGTTCCTTGTCCCAGTCTATCAGTTTTTGTAAAACTACCGGCCTGTCCTTAGAATTCTTCATGAATACTGCATCACTATTACCATTCTTCAGTTCACTTGTAAAATCTGGAATATTAAAATTTAAAATTAACCCCCAAATTTATTTATTACAGTTTATGGGGAAAAAAAAAAATCTGTAGGCTAGGTCTACACTCTAAATAGGGCCTACACAAATTATGTCAACGTGATGTGCCTGCAGTCTGACTTCAACACAGCATAATGTTTACGTTATAGGGCTTACGGGGACCTGTAATATTGTTGTTGAAGACAATACCGTACCTATTTTCATTGAAAAATATTAATGTGAAGGCCTCGAATAAAAATGGCACTTGGCACATATTATCATCTTATCTCATGTATAAATATAATCTGCTGTTTGTAATGTACCGACTCCACTCCACCCTATAGTTATCAAGATATTATTTTTACTTTTCAAGATAATTATTGCTGCAAGTTGTAGGTCCTGATTTATTAGGATTGTTGGTTCAATCGTTCCATTTACGTGGACACATTGGCCAGGGCTAGTTTACTAAATTGTTATTCACGGGACAATTTGGAAGGTGGGGTGGACACCACATGGTGATTTCGTCTCTCATACTCCCTAAATAATACGAACAGTAGCAAAACAGCAACTAGGCTATTAAAATTGATTTTGCTTTAAGTTAGTCTGCCCAGGGTCCCAGGGAAGAGACCCTGGTCTGCCAATGCCATAAGCATTGCAGCAATCAGCATGACATTATATATATACTTTATTTTGTTTGTAACTGCTAAGTTTCATATAGTTATTTTTTACTCCGTATAGGTTATTAAAATAATGAAAGCGAGTGATTGTGAAAGCAGCTGGTAGACCCCTGCCATAATTTCAAACTTACCTTTGATTCCCGAAGACCGCTTCATTTTCCCGCTAAATGTATAAAAACTACGACTTCAGTCTCAATGATCACCAGTGAAAATGATGGAAAATGTTTGAATCTATAAAATGTTATCAGTTTGGAAAACTGCCAGATGGAATTTAAAGCATCTTTTTTATAAAAATGTCAACGAAAAGTAGACCTTCTGCCGCTTCATGGAGTGAAAAGAATTTGGAAAAAGCGACGTTGCTTCAGGGAGTAAAAAAATCAAATTTTATATAAACATTTTTTTTAAAATGAAAATGGCTCTTAAAAACTGTCGCTTTACATACATTACGTATTTTGGTACGTATATTGGTAATTTAAGTTAGTAATTTTATCCTGAAATAAAGTTTAATAATTTGTTTACAATCTTGCATAGATTTCTGTATTTAACGACGCTTTTAGTAAATACCTCTTATAAAACGAAAAATGTAATAACACTAGTAAATTAAAATAACTATGATAAACTTAATATTTTATATTGGAATAATTAAAGTTATTAGTCATTTTAAACGAAACAGCAGGCACAAAATTAAAAATATTTATTTCCCAGAAAACTACCGGCTACAGAAAAGCTGGTAACGCAAACACAATCGTTGTAAATGCGTTGCGCGTGGTGGTTTTTGTTGTGTTAAAAACACACAACATTTAACATTTCAGAATAATTTTTACATTTAAATAATTTAATTACGCGAAAATGTCTTTACCCTATATGATTAATCAACCTTACGTGATGGGAATTATCGCCCAGCAGCAATTTGCGGCCCAACAAATGGCGGTAAGTAAAAGGACCCTAGGCCTAGGCCCTAAGTGATAGGCTATTTGGAATAATAATATTATTACAAAACAAACAAAAAACTGAATTTTAATTAATTTCTTTCTTCATTTTCATGTAGGCGCAAGCTCAGGCGCAGGCCCACGCTCAAGCACAAGCTTTGGCTCAGGCGCAGAGGGCTGAAGTCATGTCCGAAGAGAAGCTGCAAGAGAAAGCACGAAAATGGCAGCAACTGCAGTCCAAAAGATACGCCGAGAGAAGAAAATTTGGGTTCTTGGACACGCAAAAAGAAGATATGCCACCGGAACACATCAGGTAACGTATGACTTACGTTTAGCTAGGCCTACGTTATGGCTTAATGGCCAGTGACATGGAGCGTACGTTATGGTTAACATATGGCTTAGGGGCCCTTGGGCTAGATCCTCAAGTGTGTGTGTCCAATTGTGCACTCAGTCGATGATAAAAGAATTTTGTTTTATAATTTTTAAATATTCGGCAAGAGCCATTATCCAGGTAGGCTAAACGTTACGACCGCGATGCGCAGCTGATCTAAGCCGATAACACAGGTGAAAACAAGACGAGGAAATCAGCTGATTGGCGTTTACCTGTTGTTTTCACCCCGTTTCCCCTAGAAACCCGTGAAATGCCCGGATAAGGTCTATATTCGTCAAACATCGTTCTCAACTCTCCTCGCGCCTGTAACTTTAAAAATATCTCAATTTTTTTCCATCGTTTTATAGTTGTGTCCAGTTCACAGAATTAAAACCTGCACGAACCTCTGCCCCAAACAGGAACGTCCTAGTAGAGCGGCGGGACCGGCACCCACCCGCGTCTCATCTTCGCCGGCCAGACTGGACGAGAGCTGCACGGATCCCCATGTCGTCAATCACCGCGCCGAACATCGGAACGGCAGCAGCCGCTCGCCACCCCGACAGCAGAAGCGGGAAGGAGATGACGCTGCTCCGACTAATCCGCAATTCGATCCCAGTGACAGCGAAGACCAACGATCGGAGAGACTGCAGAACGAATTTTTCCATTTCCTGCTTCACTCTGACAAGGGGCGCGAATTCGTCGCGATGACGGTGGTCAGTTTCATTCACTTTCTGAATTCGGAACGTGAGAAGAACGAGCGACGACGGGATCCGCCGATTGGCGACGATGAAGAACCGAATTCGGAAAGTGAGGATGCGACCGGAGCAGAAGAGCCGAGCGGGGAAGAGGAAGAAGCGAGCGGAGCAGAGGAAAGTGCGAGCGGGGAAGAGGAAGATGCGAGCAGCGAGAGCGATCGTGGACAGACGAGCGGGGATGATGACGATGGATCGGATTCAGAGAGTGTGGATAAGCGGCAGTTTGACGAAGGGCGGAGACACGTTAGGGGACGTCAGCTGCAGGCCTCGCGAAGAGTTGAAAGAATCGGCAGAAGTTCGGGAAATTGTAGATGTCGAGCTGCGGGAATCGTCAAGCCGCTTCCAATCAATAATGGAATACAAGACTACGATGTGGGCATGCAAGTGTTCGCAGATAGTTGCCCGAAACCGCGACCGATTTCTTACAACGGATCTTTCGTAAAAATCCCGGGACAGCAAAATAATTTTGAAAGGAATGGAAAACTAACCATTGGACAAATGTTTGGCAATTGCCGAGGAAGACGGAGTTGCGAGATTAATTCTGGACAGGTGTTGCCAGGACAACAGAATTCCGAGAATGCAGGAGGACGAGTCCCAAGAACAACCCAACAAAATTCCGGCAAAAATATCGAAGAGCAGCAGAAACATTCTTTTATGAATCGTTTGTTCAACCTCGTCATCCCCAGTTGGTCTAGGAATTCGAATTCATCGAAGTCGGGCGCTTGAATTTCCCATTTCGTTATAAGATCCATCAGTTATCACCCAGTTATGTCGCTACTCGTTAAAAATACTACAGAGTGTATGAGTAGTGTATGAGGCTATGAGCCCATTTATTACACAGTATTTAATCCTTGTTTATTGAACGCTTTTTTATGGTGATTTATAATTCCAATGCCATTTTAAATTGTACAGAGAAATACATTCGGACTTTCTTTATTCCTAAAATGGTGTGAAAAAAATTGTATTCTTTACCCTAGAAACCTATATTTTATTATTTAGTTATCTGACCTAAATGAGAATGGGAAATAGACAGGGAAGAGCGAAACGGCCGGATAATGCGTTAAATCTGTGGGACTAGGGCAATGGGGAATTTTTAGATCAAGTAAATAATGAACTAAACAAGTTTTAAAGGGTGGTTTCGTACGAAATCGTTTAGGTAGCCACCTTTCAGTTAAAATACTTTTCTCGTCGAAAAAAAGCCCCTTATAATATGGGTCTCATCCTGCATCTGCGTTCTTTATGAAGATACGATCACGAACGGGGTGGTGGTGATGCCGCCACTTCCTTTTACGTCTGATCAGTTTCCTTTCAGTCAATAACGGCATTTTTTTTTAAAGAATGCAATACTGTAGTTAAAGAAGGGCTTCGTAAAAATGCTCAAGATTGTAGTTATATTTTGTATTTTTGCGGGTTTTGTCGGACCGTCTCCGCCCATTTCTTCGTCGCCCGTATTTTTCTTCTGCTCGTACGAAGAGAAAAATGACGAAAACAGTTCAAAGATTTCGGTGACGTTCAAAGAAAATCCAATATTTTATCAACCGGACGAAACGTACGAAGGTAAGAACTGTCACATGACCAACGGGATAGTGTGTCGATTAACCATCACAGAAGTGTGAAACTCTGGTCGTGGGTACAAATTCCGCACATTGAAATGAAAATCCGTCGTATTTAACTTAAAAGTTTGAAGTATCTCAATACGTACTCATTCAACTTTCTCAATTATTTAAGATTAACTTTTTATTTTTTAACAGTGATCGTAACATCTTTGTCTGAATTTGACGGTCTGTTGATGACTGGACGCTACTCGTTGCCATCCAATGTTGCAAATTCCGTGTTGCCACATACAGGTAATTTTTTTCAGGAGCTGGTACTACTGGTACAACTGGGCTCCCGCTTTAAACATGGGAATACTCCGTATTTCTACCCGTTTTCCGCATTTGATAAATTGATACCCCAACAGCACTCTACAGTCTACACAATACTGGCGGAGTTATCGTCGGGGTTACGTAGCCCGACATACTGCCTGCGAATATTTTTAATTATTTCAGGTATGTTCGGACAACCTGAAGATGTGGAGCGTTCCGCAATGTGCGCGGTCGTTCACACCCACCGCAATGCAACGCCAATCCGGCATTTGTCGCTATTCTGGAAGGCACCGACGCATGCAATGGGTTGCGTGGAATTTTTGTAAGCTTTTTTTTTTATTGACGTACGTGCAATTAGATTTCCGACGCAAGCAGAAGTAACCAGCATTCTGCATTCTTCTGTCTCGAGTATTAATACTCGAGTAAGTTAACTTAATACTGTTCTTTTACAAGATCGGCTTCTATTTCTATGTGCACGCGTTCACGGTATTTGACGTCCAGATCGTAGAGCAAGAAAATCATACCTCGTACTTAATTCTTTTTCTTTAATTTGCAGCGTGTCAACAAGTCTTCAGAAAAAGATGATTGTGAAAGATTTGAAAGCTTTCGAATTGTGTGACGAGAATTTTGGTACATATATTTTGTAATATTATATTTCTTATGTTTCCAGTCGCGGTATGACCAAATTTTGCAGCTTAGGATTTGCAGCGTAGCATTGAATTTCCGCAGTGAAAGCTAATACCGTAATCGATTTGCGGGGTTTCTTCGATATGACTGAACTCCCCTTTCAACGCTGGATTTTGGACACTGTCGTCCATTGGACGTCTGAACTAATGTTCGGGTTCCCCTGGGTGGGATACCGAATCCAATATCCATTACTCGAGAAACTGCATTATTTTTAATTGTATGGGCTATGCGTCCGTAGATGTACGCTGTTGTGAATAATTTTTCGATTAAAAACCTTTTATAACACGAATAAATTTTTAAATTCCAGTGAACGAACAACGAGACAAAGTAACTTCGTCGTTTCAAGAACATCTAGATTTTATCTTGTACGAGAACTTCGATGGTGCCTCCCCGTTTCTGGACTCGAGAGTTTGGTAACTTGCAGATTTTTTCTAACGTACTTTATAAGGTAGATAGAAACACTTACAACGATGAAGTATAGGAACTTTTTTTTGACGAATTCAATTTGGATGAAATTAAACACACTGTTAGATAGATATATTGTGATGTTACGCTAATTTTTTTTCCCGATTTAGTACAGAGTACTTAATACTTATGCAAGAAAATTTGATACAATATTATTGAACTGTTTTGGGAAAGATGGCGAATGTGAGGCGGTACTTTTTTATTAAATCAACAGGAATAGGATGATCGGTGGTAAGCTCGAAAACGCCTGCGGGATAGAGAAATATTCAAATTCTGCTTCCTTTTGCAACTCGACAGAAGATCGATTTCTGGCAAGTTTTTCTTTAATTTCTTTCCATTTGAATCCTCCTCCCCATGTTCTCGATAGTCGCCGAAGAAACGTGTAATTCCCCTCTGAATATTTTTTTTTAAAAATTAAATTAGGCTATTCGTAAAAGATCGAAATCTAGTCATGGTGTTATTTCGTACCGAATTACACTTTCAAAAATATTATGATTATTTGCTTTCTATAATCCTCCTCTGTCCCAAAAAAAGCTTCCGATTCCCTCTTTTTTTTTTGTCCCAAAAAAGCTTCTGGTTGCGATTTTTGTGGGGGCGAGCGTTTCGCGCGGAAAATGACTCCATTTTCAAATTTTTCTCTGTACGAAAAGAAGCTTCCGCCGACTCTGATCGTTCGATATATTGTTCTTTGGCGTTCGCAGGACACACCTGGGCAACAGGAAACGACATTTTGCTTAAAAGAAAAAAGAAAAACTTCCACAATCTGTTCCTTGGTCGGAAAAAAGTTTTGAATTTTTGGTTGTTTCAAACCGCGCGCGGAAAATGATATTACGTATATTTTCAAATTTGCGTTCAGTGGTTATTCATTTTTTGGTTACATGGAGTACTCCTATGCGACGTAACCGCGGAACTACGGAGTACTGAGTAGTTGTATCGGGAGGGAATCCGGGTGATTTGACCCTTTGTGCATCTTGTCCATCAATAAAAACCAAGGAAAAAAACCTTGCAAGGCGTTTGGGCAGAGTTTTAAAAAAAAGTACAAAAATCCCGATTTTTGGAACGTTTTTTAAGTGACAAAACGAAGACCTAGCAACCGATCCTTGGGTATGAAGATCGACACGAGTCCCATCTAGAACATGTTCAAACGACGAGTCTTTAGATTTAATAATAAAGTTAATCGAAACATTTAAATTCGGAAACCAGAAGCTTTTTTTGGGACAGAGGGAGGAACTATTTTTTGCGCATTAATTAGAGAAAATTAAACAAAAATGTCCCCACAAATACTGTGATTATCAATTGTAAATTACTCACCAGCTTCTGGAAATACGATTATGTACTGGGTGTTGCACTGTGGACAGACCACCCTCGTTGAACTGTTTCCTTTCTGTTTCTCGTCCACCCATCTCTGGAGGCAGGCGTGGTGGACCCATTTCGACGTGCCCCTACACCTGCAAGGGCGTGACCAGGTCGCCTCAAAATCGTCTTCTTCAGTGGCAAAACATACCCAACAATGTCTCCTGCAAAAAAATTATGTCAGCAACTAACTATAAACCTCCATGATTGTTGCGTTATAAAAGAAGTGAGAAACTCATGCCCTCATTCTGACAAATTATTTTTCCGTACGAACAGAAAACATATTATACTCAATCTGAGAGCCGTATTCTTTGTATATTATCCTATTCTTGCTTTAAGTCATAGGCTACTAACTTTTCCATAATTGGGTCTGTTGTTTACCTCTCAACCTAACCGTTGCACACTTACCCAGAATCTGCTGTACTGTTGGTGGAGATAACTGCCGTCGACCTGAAAGAAACAACAGAAATTTTTTGAAGCTATAGACTACATAGTCAAGCATGGAGCAAAATCCTTCCACAATCAAGATAAGACCATTTCAGAAATAAACAATTTCGCAATTACGTTGACTTAACAAAGTCTGCATTTTTAGGCTATGCTGTTCCTGAACTCATATACAGGGGACTTAATTAAATTCAAATGTAACTAGGCCTATGTCAGCAATGTCGTCAGTTGAGCAAAATAATCCTCCGTAATCAAAATGCAAAAATTCCACTTCACAATAATGAACAGGGACTTCATATTGTGTTAACTGTTGGGCTTCTGACATCACAGTGGTAACACTAATGATAGCCCATAGACATTCTGAATGGCTTTCATACTCGCACCTGAAAATGGCGGGTTCAAACCGGGCTTGGCTACCGGTAACGTTAAAATGTCACGCGAACATACGTGACCCTGAAGCAACAACCAGCAGCCTGAAATGCTAGGGAGTCAAGGGAGACCTCCTAGACTATATCGCACAAATATGGTAAAGTATTTGAAAATATAGCAATTATAGGAATTTAAAAATTTGCGATGCTGTTATGAGATTATTTAAAAAATTAGAATTTAATAAACAAGGACGAGAGGTAGCCTATTTTTAAATAGGCTGCACAGCCTACCTCGAATCGGATTCTGAAAAGTCCTCTTGAATTAACGAATTAGAATCTTCTGACATTTTTCGTAAAAGTAATTAACAGTTAAAAAGTATCAAATCATTTTGGAGAAATTTCAAAACAAATATTCTTATAAAATGTCGAAAGTTTTCGATGTTTCTGACGCAAAGAAAAGAAATCCGAACGGAAATAGATCAGTGTGTATTTCGCTGCTTTTAGGGTCACAAGTACCTAAATTAAGAAGCGCGGGTAGTTTGAAATGTAGTAAAACTGCAAACAGTGCAAAGTGATCTCGGTCTTGTAATTTATTTAATTATGTATCAATTTTAACAGGAATTGTCGCATAATAGAGGGATAAAGCAGTTATAGACTTGACACTACGGATATTCTGCAGTAAAATAGGTCAGATTAGAAAATTTATTTTTGTTTGCGCACAAAACTTGCGCAATATTCGTACCCGAAGTACCGTAAAATCTGTATCTAACAAACGCCAACCACAATTAATTAAAATATTCTTCCGATTGGTCCCATGTCAATGCCTCTCTCGCCCTATTGTCTAAAACTTCAATCATTGACATAAACATATGCACCACATGGGCTTTAAGCCTCTGGGCTCTGGCCTCTGGGCCCAGATTTGACAGATGTACCGCCCCAGTCAAACTCCCCGTCTGAGGGGCCCAGAGGCCTCTGGGCCTCTGGTGTTCCTTCTTAAATAATTAAATAGCAGGAAGTATCATCAGAATACTCTATTACATTACGCAGTATCACGCCAAAAATCTTTGTACAAAAATTGTATGATATACAATACTTTTGCTTTGCTAAGTTGACTAATTAAAACAATAACTTAAAAAGCAGTTAACAACTCTATTGCTGAAAAATAAATCACTAATTCCGCTGTTACAGGGAATGGGAATCCAAGTTAGAAACTTAGAATTGATTATGTACAGTTACTTGGAGGCTCTCTGACTGCTCCGCGACCTCTTCTGTAGGGTGTAGACTCTCTAATTTGAGATGGAATAATAAAAACGGATGGCTAAAAAGATGTTAAACCATACTCTACTCGCTAGCTGTACTTTAAGAGCAATTGTAAATTATCATATAATTTGAACTGTAATGAAATGAAAAATAAATCGCAGCTCTCTATTAAATAGCCTATTAAATATTATTATTCAGACTTTCAGGACTTTATTTCCTGAAAGTCTAACTTTCTAGGCAGCTATGGTACCATTTGTAATAATGTTCCTGATACCATACAATAAAAAACCCCCAAAATAACGTTATAACAGAGTGAAAATTAAAGATAGCATAGGATTGCATTATGATGATAGGATCGGAAATTCGGAATATAAAATAAATGTTAAAAAGTGCAATACCGGTACCGTTAGTTATATTATTTTAATTAAATAAAATTATATTGTAAAAATGCATTTGGAAATTTTTAAGGGGGTCAGTGCTTTACTGAGATGCCCGTATTAAAATAAATGAAAACTCAACACAGAAAAATAAATTAGAATTCATTAGAAGCGATAATTATAATTATCCAACGTGGATTATTACCTAACGAACTGGAATATGAGTTATTCGATGTGACGAAAATGCGTTTGTATAGGGGCACTATACGGAACCGTTCAACTTAATATTTAAGGTACCAGACATATCAATAAATTAAAGTATTATTTTATTTGTGGATCGGACGGTGATTTGAAGACCGTAAAAAAAAACGGTTTTATAAAATAAACAAATATCATGCAGGATTGCAGGTACTGTTCATCACGACCTTCAGGCCCGCTTCAGCACGTCAGCTGATCGGAAGTTTCAAGGAGCCCCGTGCACATTTTCCGCCGTAGAGAGCCGAACTTGGAGCCGAGAGATAGAAAATATTTACCGTAGATTTTTCCACGACTGTCATTTTGTAGCAGAGTTGGGGAAATGTTCACGTATTTTCTTTGGCAGAGTGACAATTAGGCGAATGAAAAAATAGATATTAAAAATAAAATATTTAATACGCGTCAGCACCCACAGCGCGCACTTAATGCTCGTAATCCTCGTATTAGTAAAAAATTATTTATTTTCTGGGGTATTTTATTGAGACTGTTAATTAGAAAATAAACTAATGTATGTTTAGGTCCTTATAAGAAATATTAAATACCGGTACGGAATTGATTTTAAAGAAGCTTAATATTCGTATACATAAATAACATAAGTACGAATTTCTTTATTTATTTTAAACTAATTAATATTACGAGGAAATGGTCATTTTCGGATTTTCCCGATAGTTTTGCAAAAGACCTATAATAGTCTAGCGGCAATATCAATACGGTATTTTCGGGTTTCGCCCAAAAATCGATCAATTTTTCTTGGGCATCCTCGAAACCGTCAAACGAGTCTACAGCGCTGTAGGTAAATGCTAAATGATTTTAATGTTATAAAAATTCTACGAATTTATTGCAATTAAATTCGAGAAAGTACCTTGAAATAATTACAATTAATTAAGAGAAACTGAAAAGAAATATTTCATAATAAATTACAGCATTTAAAAGAAATAAATATATCGCATTATAATGCGCAGTACATCATTTTGCGAAAAATCTGGTAACACTGTAAAGCTCATCTCAGCAGCGCTCAGGGCTGGGAGACAGAAAAAAAAAACAGAGTGGCGCATAGATCATTTTGCGCAGAAACCCCCGGAAAATATTAACTCAGGGTGGAAAAAAATTAATAAAGTAAAAAAGAAAACAGCTATAAATGGGGGATTTCAATTTCGGCGTGGCCTCAACGGTGAGAGCGCTTTCACCCGTGGAATTTTCGCAGAATTCGGGATCCACGTCATTATTTTTCGGCGATCAAGATGAATTCCTGTCGGACAAATCGCCGGCCGCTCCGTCGTCGAAGGAGCAGAACGGGGGAGACGATTTTCAGTCGAGGAAATCCAAGGATCAGGAAGAAGGAACGAATTGTCACGAAATAAAGAAGAACAACGTGGACGTGACGTCGTCGCTGCAGCAGTTGGGATTTGCCGGAACGGAGACTGCCGCCACCATCACGTCTGCGCCCAGTTTCTGGTCGACAGCCACCGACGACGCCTTCATTCAGGGAATTCCGCCACTGAACGGCACCCTAACGTTCCAGAATTTCTCACCCAACCCCCTGTTTAACGCCGCCGGTCTGGGGGGACCCCAGATGTCGTTAGGCCCCCATCAGCCGGCTGCAGCGGCGGCGGCGGCTCAGCGGCGTGCCATCACCGCCACCCACAATTTTCCACAGGCCAGGCTACAGCAACAGTTTATACCTAATACGAGTAAAGGATTTTCCAATTGGAGTACTCCCCCGCAGCAGCAATCCACGTGGTCGGCGGCCCCTCAGCAGACCCAACCTCCCCTCTCCCCATGGAGTAGTTTACAAGCCCGAAGAACTGTGCCAAATCTCTCTTCCATGCCTATGAAGAAACCCTCAGGATTAGGGCAATCGGCAGTGATATCCCCGTCCAAGTTCCGCCGGAGTACATCCTTGCCGGCCAAGTCCTTTCCCATGGGAGCTAACCCCGGATTCGAAATTGCCGGTATGGACGACAATAGGGACGTTCCCTTGCTACCTTTCCAGGTAAGTCTAAAAAAATTAATATATAGCACCCGTATTATTTTTGTTATCCTTCCCATATTCCTCCTTAAATTATGATTTATATAATTTACCGCCTCGTTTTACCCCCATCCATCCCACTAAATTAAAATATTTTATTTACGTTAATTTTTTTTATAAAAAAACGGCGTGTGTTCCATATGGAGTTTATGTGTTGTAGTTTTCCACGTGAACAGCGTGGTTTCCATGAGACACCGCGTAGCCAACGCTACACGGATAACGTGTACACCTTCATCGTGCACAGTTTATTACCCCTCCCTCCCCCACCCCCATCTTTCTCTCCCATTCCCCTTAACCCTTTAAAATCATTAGTTGTACATTTAATTTTTCGTATTACGTAATAAATTATTACATTATAAAGGAACTCGTACGTTATAAAAGGAAAAAGATAATTTATTTCATGCCCCAGACGAATTGATTATGTTATGTTAAGCCGCTGAATAGCGGTTCTAAGCGATCGAGTAGCGGTACTTTGCAGCTCATCAACATACTCTTCGTTATATGATTTCGTTCCATTTTATCTAATTTTGTTTAATTAATATTATAGGAATTTTTTTTTTCGATTTCAAAAGCGATAAAATTTCAAGACACACTCAGTTTTAACTTAAATCCCTGTCCGGGAAAATAAATGCCGTAATTTAAAAGGCAAGTCTGTCGAGCCTGAGACACATAATTTAGGCTACCGTATTTTTACGCAGTGCGTATAAAGTAAATTTCCCTTAGAGCAATATAATTACATTAATTAAATGCTTCTTACATAACATGGCAGTTGAATCTTAAATAGTTTATTACAATGAAATTACGTTTTTAAAATAAGATTTTAGGCCTATAAGGTCATTTAAAGGATTAAAAATAGACCGCTCGTCATCGCTTCGGAAATGTGAGGGGGTTTTATTTCTCGGCAAATAAATTACGTTTGAAACAGACACAGCTTGTACTTCCTATGTAAATAAATAATATTTTATTCAGTAATATTGCTATTTAGAGGCTAGATGGTTGGGTAGGGCATGGCGTGGAAATTTTTGCAATAATATTAGATTACTACCTGTCCATAAAAAAAAAACTATTTTATTGATTACCGTAAGCTGTAAACTTTTTGTATGCCTACCAATCCATGCAGTAGCCTACAGTACTTTTTTTGTGTTCCACATTTGTATGTACCGGGTAATTAATAATTAATTGTGAAATTGTCCATGCTGTAGAATTAGGTGAAGGGGTGCTTACCACGGTAACCGCTACCCACGAGGGGCGCAAAATTGTTGGAAAAATGGAAATATAAGTAAAATATTCAACATTTTACTTTTCCTTCTTCCCAAAGTTGTGCTATATAGCTCACTTTCATTATCAAACAGTATAACAAGCAAATATTTTTTTTATCAGTTGAATGCGAACAGCTGTCTAATTAAACAGGTGTTTGTTATATTGACTTCGTGACATACTAAGATGAACCAGAATCATCCTGTCACATATTGGTCACCTGTTGTAGAGATCGAGCTCGACGAAATGGAGGGTGATTGCTGATTACTGATACAGGTACTAGGCTATAGGATACAATCTGATAATTTATTCGGAAAGTGAAAAAATTCAAAACCCTTCCTATGGACCCTGTGCAAACCGCACTAACTCAGAAAACACCCACACACAATGAGAAAAAAAAATTAATTGTTTTTTATTATTAAATTTTCGGTAGAATTTCACTTTATCGGAACAACGGGATTCCCGCACAACGCAGTATTCTACGCAGCGCCTTTCCCGAGCAATTATAGGAATTATTGGCCCTTCGGGCCAGAGTTAAAAACCTGACCTTCACTAAAAATAAACTAATTTTAAAGATAATAATTAGTAAAAAAGGAAATTTGAAAATAATAATGTAAAACGGAACCTTTTTTCCAGCAGAACAGAATGGCGCGCACCATGTTGTTCCGATAAAGTGAACTTCTTCCAAATTTTCTACGTTTGTACTTTGCTGTCTCATCAGTCCATCTTCAAAGGTCTAATTATTTTTTATAACGAGCTTGGAAGGGCCGCAAGAGTGCCAGAGTGGGGAGATCTAGATAATTCCCTGCACTACCGGGCTGGGGTAGTCTACTGTTCGCCATTCACTCCAAATGAATGGACAATTGAACACCTTGTTGAGTTACCGATGTCCCGCGCGGCGCGCCAGAGATGATTAGCATACCCTGTATTTTGCAATGCTAAATCGACACGAGCGCGCACACTATGTCAGACATTGCAGAGGGCCAGAGTTATAATCGTACTCCGAATAGTCTGAAGAAAGCCTACCTGTAACTGGACCGAATTTGGGGACTGCAAATCGGCGAGCGATCGCATAACATTCCGCTGGTTCGTCGAGAAATGTTGATTTAATATAATTACAGTGCTTTTGTCGGAAGATTACGCTACAGAATTTTGCTAGGCCCTATTCCACTGTCTTGAAAGCGTGCTACCGGAATGCCGGTAATTCTGGAATTGGAATATTGTACTACATGCTACAGCTTAACTCTGATGTACATATAGGCTATATGAAATAACAGCCAAATTACGAACTGGACATGGAATCAGGGAAAGTTATTACGTTATAACCAAGCGAAGCGTAATATAAGTCGCTGGATGTCGTGATACAGGTGTTCCGATAATTCCCCGCTAATTCCCACGATAACTACTGTCTCGACATGTCAGCGGCGGAGCTCATGTGCGCTTGTTGAAATAAAAATAGGTTATAATCCACAGTACAGTAGCTAGGATATCATCTGCACGGTAATAGAACTTCAGAAATGGTTAAGACTTCCTGATTTGCTTTTATTTTGGTGATTATAATATCTGTGTTGGGAAAAGAAATAGGCCTAGATATCTCATCAGTTTGCAATATTGTTGTTGTTGCAAACTAAAATCCGCGCCCTTAGTACCGTTTAGATTACCAGCAATTTCAACCAATCGCCTTCCTATCAGGGGAGTGAAAGGAACTTCCAATCGGCCTTGGGATGTGTCGGTTTTTGTAATGGATGTTATAATAGGTTGTTATATTATTACCACGTGTGGGAGAACGCATCTTTTTATTATGTGTGGACTTGTTATCGCGGAATAATATTTACAGGTAGTTTGCACGAAACGTGGCACCGTTTAGTAGACAATTAGTTCCAATTCTGCCGCTGCGGCGATGCTGATATTGGTTGTTGTAAATGTGCCTTTGATCGATAGCTAATTGATAGCGTATCAATTTTATCGCCTGCAACTGCAAGTTGGGGGACGGGATACTGGGTAGTAGTGGCTAGTGGGTAGCCTACCTATGGCCGTGGATACTGGATAGCTATCGAACGGGTTCCTTTTGTTCGAGGGACTCCGGTAGGCGGTAGAGTTCATAAAATTTCATAGTCCTGGATCTCTTCTGTGGCATTCGACGTGGATTTTTACCTGCCCTCCCTTCCCTCAGAGCTCAGACATTTAGATAACCATAAGCGTTTATGGATAACGTAAGATATGAAAGAATTAAAGCAGTTGATATTCCTAGATATGTAGCCCACACCATAGATTTTACACAGTATTTTGTAGAAATATGATTGATAAATTAATCACTAATTTTATCATCCATCAGTTTCTCTCTGAAATATTGATTTTATATTGATGTGGATATTTAGATAACTTATAATTTTTATTTATGACTTCAAGTTCTTCGTCGCAACGTAGATCGCCTCCATGGTATCAACTCCTTGGTATGGTGCACCTCCTAAAATGGCCTGCACCTTCGGAGACGAAACGTCTCAGGACCTCCTCGGCACG